>JALIZH010012625.1:0-72840 GCA_030522465.1 Rhipicephalus appendiculatus | reverse complement strand
GGACATGGGCCGGGCACGTACACTCTTAGAACAAAAGGGAGTGCCTTTACGCCCTTTGCGAGAGTTTTGGCTTGTCCCGCAGGGCACTCCTTTTTCCGGGTGAAACTTACTCTCTTGAGAAAGAGAGTGATCCAACGCCCTCTCATGGGAGTACAGTACTCCGTCTGCGATAGGAGTGAAAGCACTCCCACCGAGAGAGTAAAGCTGGCACATTGAAATAGCTCTGGTATAAAATTAATCAAGCGCAAAAAGAAAGACAAATGCATACACGCACACATCCACGCAACCAAAACACGCAGAGCGGCTCGCGATTACAACACTTAGATTAAACAGAACCTTCCCGCTGTCGTGACGGCAGATGTTAATGAAGGCGTGATGTTTGGAAGCGTTTCGCTACACCGCCAGTCGAATACTCGCTCGAATCCACGCCTGCACGCATAAAATCTGTTCAAATTACGGCGCTGCTAGTCAATTCGTTATGTGACTATGCAGCGGGCCTCAGAGAAAGCAACACAATAGCCTTGACGTGGCTTTCGCAAGATTCTAGGTCATACAGCCTGCAGCGCTTAAGCGTGGCGTGCTGTTGATAAGCGGCCAAAGCGGATGCAAAAAATTTTTCGGCACTGTAAGAGCATCTAACGAATTCATTTCATTAATACTTAACTCTGGGGGTAATTAGAAGACATACATCAGTGCATACATACATATACAAATAATACACAACACTGGATTCGAACCACTGACCACACACGCACCGAGAGCTCACACGCTAACCACTACACCACAGAGCCACCGCATGCTGCGATGAGTTTTCTCAAGCATAAGTATTCACAAAGTGCTCTGAAAAAAAAAGGCCTTGGGAGGAGCTTGCAACTTGTGTTCTTGCATCGTCAACGTGCATTGCGCCTGCATTAAGTTCGTAAATAGGTTACGCGGCGTCATGAACTCGCGGAGACCACCGTTAGCACCTTATGCTCCGACTTCGGTTCGTCGTCTGTCGTGCCGCAAGCAAAATGATAAACGTGTGTCCTTTTGAGTGTTCACCCTAAGTTGTGGATGTCTCTCTCGCCCAAAAATTCGCAGATACCAGCGTGACAAGTACCTTCAGGTAGCGAAACTACGCAAGTAAAAACCGAAATTTTCAAAGAAAAATTAAAACTCCCCCCCCGAAATTTTTCGGTTTTTTGCTTGCGTATATATGCACGCACACATACAAACGCACGCACGAACATACATTAAGTATGGTTGCACCCCCCCCCGAAAAAAATTTCTGGCCACGCTACTGTTACATAAGTCAATGCCTGAGTTACAAGGGTATTTTAAGCGTGCACATATACAACCATGTGTATTTATTGCGCGCGTACGTACTGTTGCAGGGCTGCACGCCAGGGTCCAGCGGCACCGTCCAGTACAGTTACACGAATATTTCCACCATGAGCACTTAACACGCACTGAGGCGCGATATACATTGCTTCTCAATTAGTCATAGTCAGTATTTAATTGCTTTTTATACACGGAGACTAGCTACCCTTTCACTAAATAACCTTTACTCTTTCACCGTCGCGCGCCGTTATAATGAACGTCGTAGGCGTGCACCAAGCTCCACTAATTCGCGAATGACATGTCTCCCTAATAATAATACTGTTGCATCTCTGTTGCGAACGTCCGCGTGTATTTGGCGGTCCCTCCTGAAGAAATTTTGCAGTATTTGCTAGAAAAACGGCGTAATTGTATGCCTCAGTGACACAGCTTGTTCTTCTGAAAATAACGTTTATTTATATTTCGTAGGATATCTTTTGTCACAGCAGGTCACAAGTGGGTGCCACGAGCACTCGTACTACCTCGTGTGTACCTTTAGGTGCGGCCGAACTCATTATACAAATTATGCTACCGTTGATAAATGATCAACCCATCCATGTTCGATGAATGTTGGTCTGTTTCCGTTCACTGCCTGTCGCTTATTTGCATATTTTGCAAGAATCATCTGTTCAGTCCATCTAGTATAACACAAGGATTATCTACAGTATCCCCCTTGAAATAAAAGATAAAAGCGCCCCCTTTTCAAGGCATACTGTCCACTACCAGGGGCCCCATCTGATTTTTGGAAGTGTGCTTCACCGCACAACCTGGATTTGCAATTGCGGCGGGGCTGACTTACGTTTTTCCATCCCCATGAGATGGCTGCAGATCATCCGATTTGCCATTATCTTGACATATGCAGTTCCCAGGCTTGCATATTTGAGGAGCAAGCATAGCTAGAAACCTTGGAATGTGGCTGGAGACCGCACAACTTATTGGACAAGCTGTTGAGATCACATTGGCGTGACACTTTAGTTTGCCCATTCTTTCGCAATAGTGAAATAAAGGGCACCTATTTCACAATACATGAGTTAATTTATGGCACCTACCTTCGTCACGTCCACTGTTCATTCCACAAGTGGTTTTTCGAAACATACGTGGCTGAGACCCACTGATCTATACGTCAGTGTTTGAACAATTTCTTTGCATAATAGAAGCTCTTTTTTTGTTTGAATGCATAATTATTAAACATGAATTGATACAAAAAATGTGAATTGTAGTACTTTATTGGAATCAAAACAATAACATCCATAATGTCAATGTAAAAATACACATTTTCATCTACAGTACAGGACGTATGCTCATTATTGAACACAGGAAACAAGATACACAGCACAACCGAAAGTACAGAAAAAAAACATCACAAGGCACGACACATATACCTAGCAATGCCAGTATGCATTTAAATCCAAACAGACGGCATGCAATAAGGGACTTGGTGTCTGATTACAAATGAAAGGCAATTCGATAAGTGAATGAAGCAGTAGCGTAGCCAGAAATTTTTTTCGGGGGGGGGGGGGGTTCAACCATACTTTATGTATGTGCGTGCATTTGTATGTGTGCGTGCATATATATACGCAAGCAAAACTGAAAAATTTCGAGTTTTGAACCCCCCCCAACCCCCCCCTTGGCTACGCCACTGGAATGAAGGCTTACAACACTTCTGAGAAAAATGCAACCTGTGGAATAGGCCTTGGTAGTGTACAATTTCTTTATATTGCATTAGTTTGCCCTCAGGCGTGAAACATGATACACGACTGTGCAGTCAACTTTGTTGTATAAAAGACCTGTGAATTATTCGACCATAGATCCACACCTGCCAAAATTTGTAAACACGCTTGCCTTTTTGTTCGCTATATTTTCATATGATGATGCAAATTTCTAAAATTAAGCTTGGCGAACAAGGCATTATTTTTTTAACTATGATCCACCCGTACTATTATACTTAAGCAGTAGAGCCACAGTCAGGCCCGTAGCCAGGGGAGGGGGGGGCTAGGGGGCCTGGGCCCTCCCCTGAAATTCGGATGGAGGGGGGTGCTTTACCAAGGACAAATAACAGAAACAGGTGTTTTTCAAGGCCTTCAAATAAGCGCCCCCCCTCTCCCCCCAAAAAAAATTGCTGGCTACAGGCCTGCCTACAGTTATATTATTTTCATGCCAGCTAGTGCCAGTGCCATCATTCATACTGGTAAAGTAGTTCATCTCCTAAAAGCTGAATTTATGGCTCATGCAAAACCACCTCATGGTAAAATGAATCCGAATACCATGACTGGATAGTTACGTTAGGCAACAAATAAGTTTTAAATTAAAAATTGCCTATCAATACTGGTGGTGGCTTGACACATTAGAGCCATGGACTGGATATGCCATGAGTTTGAATAAAAATTGAACAGGCTATAAATACAGGTTGTAAAACAGCCAGGAATTAAGTTTAGTCAATTAAATGAGTTTACATCCTTTTTTCAAGACATGTAAAATTTTCAAAATGTGTACTCTTATTGGAAAGTTTGGACACAGCATCGTGCATAACACAGTGCAGGAGTCCAAAGAATGCTGGCAATCCTAAATGCTGAGTGATGTACAAGATCGTCAATATAGTGTACTGTAAGGCCCATGAGTGTTTGCAGAACAGGCCGTCCACTGTACACACGAACAGGTGGGCCAGAACTCTTGCTGCTTCGCCAGAAGTGTCTAGTCTTCCTGAAAAAAGATATCAAATAAAGAAGTGTATTAGGCTTTCTGCATCCATACAAATTAATGTCCTATAAAAAAGACTAACATGACATCTCTTACTGTAGACTTTTTAAAAAAAAACATCACAAAAATACAAAAAAATGGAAATGCTGCCTTCAGAGATCTCAACGAGTGCAGCATGCTTTTATTCTAAAATCTGAACGATGTAGGAATATGATACAGAAAGACGGGGCTCATTGCTTGTCCATGTATTTCTGCCATGTTTTGATACACATAGCAAAAGAACAAGGTACGATGGCTAGTGTGCAGTGTTGCTTGTTGTTTCATGGAGGCAACTCCTACAAGAAAAATAATTCATTCACCCCTCAAAATTTACTGCAAGTTCAACCAAATAAATTATTTCAAAACTTGGGCTAGATAGACAAGATTTAGATATATACTTATGAGGCATGCCACAGTGCACACCCTTGATTCTTTAATGTACATCTAAATCTAAAACCATGCTAATGCCAAAGCAGCACCTAGACAATATTGTTAGTACTGCACACATAGCTGACTAAACCAACAGTGTATACAGCGCCTGCCTATAAGTCATGCACTATCCTGCTGCTGCCAATGACGAAATACGTGTTCTCAGAAAATTTTCCGCGCTGCTTACTGCTTGATATTAACTTAAATGTCACGTAGCCAACAGACGCTGACATGCAATAAATATAACTATCAAGTCTAAACGAATGCAAAAATTTTCCTAACCATTATAACTTAAATCACGAGGTGTATGCAACCAATCCTTTTTTTACCTTTCACCTCTGTTCAGCTTATTTACTTGTGTGGAAAGTCTAAGAAACCTCCACAAGCTAGATCAACCTTGTGATTCCAAGATAGCATTTCAGAGCATGGAGGCAGCGCGTAACCTTTAAAATTTACTAATTCACTTTCTTAACTCATTAAGGCCAATGCAAGAACTATCGGTTCGATTTTATTGAAAGTTCATACGTTTATCAAAATACAGTAGACAACAACCGCTGCAAATTTTCGTAGAGTTACATTTATTTCTTCAGCAGTTATAGTACTGTACTTTAGAAAGTACGCTGGGCTCTTGCCATAGCAATGGGCAAGCTGACTCGGTACAAGAATAGCAAGCATGCTAGGCCCTTGCCAAACTAATACCAAAGTTATCTTGGCATATAAAACTTATCGAAGCACCGGGACGCGTCTTGCAAAGCGTAACGCCACACTTTCCGCAGCACCATATCTTTCTTTTATGACAGACAGTACACCTCGGCTGTCTTTTCGAGCTTCTACAAATATCTGTACGGATAGAGGATAACAGCAGGCACTAAATATTGGTGTACTACGAAAAGTACACCAATATTTGATTACTGTTTAGAGCAAAACAATGAATGCACTTTAGCTGATTCTTGCACGTTGCACGTGTCATTACGTTGTTCCTTCTGAAGCACAATGATTTTTTTTTTCGATATATAAAGTGCGAATCTTCAAATTATTTTAGAAAATGTGCTACGCAACACGTGCATTCGATGTGCGCTCGTCTTTGGAAAGTTTAAAGACTTGTAGTTTAGAAAAAATAGATCCTGGTCAACATTTACATTACAATTAATTCTAATAACATCCATCCCTATACTTTCCTTGGAGTTATTGTCTGTTAGTTCTCATTAATATTGAGTCTAACAAAGAAAAAAACGAGCACTTAAATTTGCTCTTTTTGTTCATAGCGAGGGGTCTCGTTCTTGCGGACTCGATGCCTTGAGGTAGTATGCGAGGGATTATTGGTCAGCTGCCAACTCGTAATAAGATCACGTGCTACGTGACACCAACAGGCAAAAAAGCGTTCCAGACTCGCTATAGCGGCTACTGGCGGCGCTGACTGATGCTCCCACGTTTAAATGCAAACGTGGGGATGACCCGCTGCCGTGGCTCAGTGGTAGAGCATCGGACGCGTTATCCGAAGGTCGCAGGTTCGGTTCCTGTCGGCAACAAGTTATCTTTTCATCCACTTTTCTTTGTTGACATTTACATTGCAATTACTTCTAATAACATCCCCTATACTTTCCTTGGCATCACTGTCTGTTCCCATTAATACTGACCCTAGTCAACATGCGAGATTAGGGGTATCTTACTGCAACCTCCGACTTCAAAAACGCCAATTAGCAAAATCGGAATATTGGACTGTGTATTTTCTATTCGGAAAAATTAAGCGTACTTTGTAAAGTACACTGGGCGCTAATGGGTTGAGACAACGTTTTGAATAAGCCCGATAGGCAAAAACATGTGTCACCATGAATTAAAACGTACACCTAACTTTCATAGTTCAGGGCTCAAGCCTAATTTCAAGCAGTCGCAGCAGGACAAATATTCGTGTCACAAATATGTGAACAGTTTTGCAACTACCAAACACAAAAATAAAAATAAACGCCATTATAACGATGTGCTAGGGAGCTTCGAAGTACTTGGACGCACATGCCACTTCATTGTAAAGGTAATGCATCGAAATGCTGACAATTTGGCTAAGAACACTGCAAATATTTTGCAATACGGTCCATTGCATGCTAGAGATGTTTGTTATCGAGGCACTCCACTGTAAATTCAATATAGTGTTATGGGTGTGACAGTGCAGGTGCAGATTCTGCAGAATGTATCAGCGTGGCTGAGATAAGAGCTACCATGAAATAGGACTCAAAATAGTGGTACTCTCAAGGTTTCCATTGTATCAGTGACTTGCTTCATCACAAACTGGTATGCATAGCAGAATTCCAGAAATGCATTCTATTTGATCACCCCCCTATCCAAATGAGATTGCTGCTACCAACCCAGATTCTGTGAAGCATTCAGATGAGCTTCAAGTGTTGTGAGAAAGCTGCCGGTGCCCATAGATGCATAGCGTTGCATCTACTATCTTGAGCGACACATGCAAAATAAAAAAAGAAATAGCATATATCTTATGTAGTGACTCAGTATTTCATGCCGCACTGATCAGCTGCAAAGCACACAAGTACCTATATCAGAAACTGGCATAAATTAACTTTGACGTCCATGCATGAAACACTTTTTTAGCTCTTAAATTTATTATTCTAAAGCACTCGAATACGAAAAAATAATTCAGCCCACAATACACAAACTGACAGTGTGGATAAGGCTTTTCTATTACTATGGGAAAAAATATTTCACAGTATTATGCTGTAACATTTTTGTCATTGCTGCTCCCATTTAATATTAGCATTAAAAGCGTTGCTGTGCTTCCTACACAAAGTGACCTTAGAGACAGGCGTTAAAAGGTGTCGTACTCTTTCCTCTAAAGTTGTTCTCTGTTATCTTTTACCCTTGTACGCCCTTCGTTTGCACAGCTTGGCCAGCCAGATTAACAGCTGGCAAACATGCCTTTGTTGCCATCTATGTCTTCCTTTCCTCCTTTAAAATAGTCTTGGAGCATTTCGAAATATACACATCAAGCTCAGTAGTGTAGCGTTGCCAACTGCACAAACATTGATAACCTGCACACTGCACAAGACTTCACATGAGGGTCTAGTTGGTGCATACTGACAAAAAATTACTTAGCGCAAGAAAAACGCAGCACAAAAAGAAGATACACAAGGGACAATTGGTTTTCCACTGTCTATCTCCTTGTGTGCTGCATTTTTTTTGCCCTGAGTACTTCACACTATGGCCAACCAAATTAGCATTGCCTGTGTGGTGAGACCAAAAAAAAATATTTGCAGCTTCAAGCTCGCTGCACACCTATTTCGTCAAAAGCACGGCATTTAAGTTTCTTATAAATTAGGTTGTTTGTCAGGTATCATTCTAATGAAAGAGCTGAAAACAGAGCATGGTATAGTATGGATAAGGCACACAACAGCACGTCCTTTGTGAATTGGTGATGGAGTTTTCTGGTGACCTGTGTGCTACTGCTTTCTGACGCCACAGTAAACTCAATATTTACATTCATCAAGAAGCATGAATGTAGGAAGTTTACACGTGGGTTACAGAAGTAAACCATAACAAATGACTAAAGATGTCTAGTCCTCGCCGAACACTAGTTTTTTTTTTTTAAATGCAATAATGTTTAACGCCTGCTTAGCTTTTCTTCACAACTTCATAATAGTATAATTAAGAAAGGGAAAATAGACAACCACCCGTTTGTAGCACGAAGCCACAAGGAAATCCATACGGATTTCTCAGAAAAGAAAAGCTTCTTAGTTGCCGAAAAATTCGTCCTGGTCCGGGGTTCGAACCCGGGACCAACGCCTTTCCGGGGCGGTCGCTCTACCAATTGCGCTAACCAGGAAGCTAGCAATTTTTTGCCTTGTGGCTTCGTGCTACAAACGGGTGGTTGTCTATTTTCCCTTTCTTAATTAACCCTTCCGCCACCTTGCGGGATTCCGCAGAACTCATTTGCAATATTCATAATAGTATTATGCGAGACAATTATTTACGACTGTCCCTCAACCATCACGATTGCGTTGAGCTGACTTGCGCTGATGTGACTGCATTAGTTGGGCACAGCTCACACATCTTCAAATGGCTGAGAATAATCACATGAAATCCAGGAAGGTTCCAGTGCTGATATATGTCACTAATTAAGTGACAATACCGTAAAATGCATGTGCTTCACCATACACGCTGTCACTTAGAAGATGACTGTCACATATCGCCAGAATTATATCCCTTCAGCAGAATTTATTCCCACTAGTCAATTAAACTCAACCTAATAACGTTATTAGACCATGGTATGATGATGATGATAATGATGCAAAGGAAGGAAAATAACTTTATTGCGATATTGATGGAAATGCTTTTTTTTTTTTTTTTGCCTTAGACATGGTAAAAGAGTGTAATGCAAAAATGTTATGGAAAAGTATTCTCACTAATATTCTGTGCCTCGGTGAATTTCCATAGTTGCACGCGGAAGAACAAGGGCGCCCAGTGTAGTTCACTCTGTATCCAGCGTAAATTCTGCCAAAACAAGAGCGCCGGGTGTTGCCACAGGTTAATAATGCACACAAGTCGACACTGAGACTGAAGAAAAGCACAAACACATCCAGTATGAATACTAATAATAACATTAATATTGAGGGTTTCACGTGCCAAAACTATAATATGAGGCCCGCCTTAAAGAAGACTTCAGAAGCCTGTTCTTTAACGTGCACTGACATCGCAGAGTACACAAGATTCAAACATTTCGCCTCCACCGAAATGCGACCGCCGCGGCCGGAGTCCAACTCGCGACATTCGGGTCAGCAGCCGAACACCGTAACCATTGTACCACTGAGGCGGCCAAGAATGACAACTGAATCAAATGAAAACATAGTTGGCCTTGAAGCACTTCTTACGGCATGATAACCGCGGACTTTCGCGTAAGTGTATATTTTCTGCAAACACGCTGCCGCATTCACGCTTTATGGGAAGCAAATAAATTACAACGCACAAATTGACTTTATCGAGGCGCATGCGAGCTTCGATAGACTGGCCGTGCGACGCCTGTGCCTTCTCAAAAGCTTTTTTTAAACGCGCATCAGGCATCACAAGTATGTGCGCCCAAATTTATTTATTGTACTTTACAGGCGACACACCATGCACTATTACACATCTGAACGACGATAGGACGCGAAGCAGAGAAAACAGAAGCACCACTTACCGTTCATATTCCCGACTGTGCCGAACCATGTGTTGGCCGGGCACTCAGTCACGCAGCTGCAAGCTCGCTGTCTGCAGACAATCACGAAACCAACGCGCGCACAGCACGGGATGTTGCGCTGCCGTCGCTAAATGCGGTTCACGTCCAGCGTCGAGATCACAGTCGTGCACACACGTGCACACGCCGCCGACGCAGCTGAGCAATCACCAAACTTCAACAACTGAACAACGCGTCAAAATGGCGAAGACAACGACGGGCGACGGCAGGGTTTCAGCGCTTTCAGCTGCTTCGGGCGCGCGCACGTTTCTCCTCTCCCTGTTTCGCCGTTTCTTTTTTCTTTCCTCGCACGCGCATGCGTCGTACGGTTCTGTTATCGTGCTTCTCGTGTTTCTCTTTCGCCGTTTAGCCGCCGCTTGATGCCAGTCGCGTTTTTTTTTTTTTTTTCTTCTTTTTTTTTTTCTTTTTTTTTTTTTTTTTTTTTTTATCGCGACAGCTTGGTTTCGGCGGCGTTGGCATGTTTGGTTTTGAGCGAAAAAGCAGCTCCTGCCGTGAGCGAAAGTTCGTGCTAGATGCACTTAAATATAGGAGCCAGAGGCGCATTTGCACTTTGCAATTTGGGACGGTAAACCCCAACGATTAATTGATTAAAAATGAGCATTTTATTTCTTGCGTGTTATGGAGGGATGCACAGTTAAGTGAGATGTGCGTGTTGTTTCGACTACTGGCGCTCGGTCCCTGACAAGCACACCCCTGTGCTTGCACAGCACGGTGCAGAACTGCCGCAGGCACAAATGCTTGTGATAACTCGCTTAAATTACGAGCAGAGCTAGGTAGCAGATTATGGGACTGCATGTTTACCAAGCCGGGATGTGAAGTCACCGAAACATTACTGGCGTTCGCGTTGCGCTCGCAAATACAAGTGCCAGCAAAGCTTGCGAGCACAAGTGGTCGTGAAAACGCAGGTGTGATGTTTGGGAGCGCTGGGAGTGTTTCAGTACGAGTGAACATAATCGCGTGCATTTACGATCCCGGATTCTTTGGGCATGTCAGCGGTTTTCGACACGACACGTTGAGGAGGCATATGTTTCGTCGTCCGTTCATCGAGAACCCAGACCGCTACGTGAATTCTAGCCCGGCCTGCGGCAGGGGGGGGGGGGGGGGGCGCAAAGCCAGCCCTATACATTGTAGGGAGGGCGACAGGGGGGGGGGGGCGCAAAGTCAGCCCCATAAATTGACATAATAGGGAGGGGGGGGGGCGCTGCGACGAACCTTCGCCCCCCCTGAAGGGGAACCCTGCGCACGCTTATGGTCCCAGGTCAAAACGCAAGGAGCGCGCGCATTTGCTAGCAAAGGAGCACGCGAGCGTCTGCCGGTGGTTTAGGGGCCTGGTGTTTCGTAACCGGGCCTAGCCGAGCTATGCCGCAGCCATTATTTTAAAATAAAATGTTTGCTCTCTCGACTGAGCGACAGTCCGAGATACAAGACAGCGCGTACTTATCTTTGCAGCTTCTCCAATTGGGAGAATGGGACGAGTAAAACAAGCTGTGAAACAAGCTGTCGTATGGTAAAGGAGTAAAACAGGCATTGAACTCTCTTGCGGTTTGCCGGAGTAACACAGGCACTTTACTCTCTTTTCCCAGAAGGAGTGAAAGCCCCCTTTCACTCCTTCTGGCCAGAGAGAGTAAAGTGACTCTCTGTAGAGAGTGTATAATTTCTTACTCTCTCTGCAGAGAGAGTAACAAAGCTTCTTTACTCTTGCTGCTGGAGTTTCAGTTTTTAGAGTGTAGCACGTAGGCAGAATAACCGGTGGTCATTAAGGGTAACTGACTGGATTCCAAGAGAAGGCAAACGCGTGAGAGGGAGACAGAAAATTAGGTGGGCATATGAGATTAAGAAGTTTGCAGGTATAACGTGGCAGCAGAAAGCACAGGACCGGGCTGACTGGCGGAACATGGGAGAGGCCTTTGCCCTGCAGTGGGCGTAGTCAGGCTGATGATGATGATGATGACATCGCACAGTACACGGGCATCTAGTATTGCGCCTCGATTGAAATGCCGCAGCCACTGCCGCGACCGAACCCGCGACCTTCGGTTAAGCTGTCGAGCAGCGTAACCGCTACACCACCGCGGCAGACGAGGAGGCGAGCTCAGCAGCTCCGGTATTTGCAACTGCTTTGGATATATTGTGTACTCACTCCTTGAATGGGCTTGGATATCTCTTGATCCAGGGGTGGCGTATGACGCGTCCCATCGATGCACGCAGTGTCACCACAGGTTCCAACATTCCACGGATCAGATTCTTCAGTTCTTGACTCAGCGGCAGCACCTGCGTCATTGTGCGTAATTTTTCAAACAACGGACAAGTCGTCTATGAGAATAAGAAACTGCGACGATGAAACTCTCCAAACGCAAGCCAATATGGCAGGACAAGAGCGAAGGTGCGCCATGGATTATTGGCGCTCCTGTTCGCGAGACTCGCAAAGCCTCGTCGAAAAAGTCATGTGGCCTTCTTCGAGCGAGCGATGACGCCACACCATGACGGCATCAAGTGACCTCCTCACGACATCACATACCGCCAGTGTTTGTGACGTCACTACTTTGGACATCGTCGATCAGTCGAAGGTGGGTCGATCCATGAGGCCATCAGTAGAGAGGAAGGGAACACATCGACCGATTACGCCAGAGTAGGTTACTTAGTGACGTCTCTCGCACTGCAGCTCATTATGTTTTGCAGGTCATCGATTGTGAAACTTAATGTACCAACTGTGTGGCGAGCTTTTGCCTTCAAATGTCAAAGGAACTGCAACATGCTGCCACCTTTTCTATTTCATCAACTGACATATGACACGTACTACACAATGCAGACAACGAGTTCAATTTTGTGAGGAGAGTTCAGCCAGATTAAATGATTGTGATGAAAACGAATACGTGGCTGAAAGTTGTAGAAGCTTGTCTGTTGTTATACCTGTATTAGAGACTGACCTCGGAATTATTTCTAGCCACAACGTTTTGACTTCTCTGCTAACCAGCTTGATCACTTTTGTCTTCACACATGCTTCATTTATTAGAAGTTCCATAAAGTTATTTTCCTCTCAGCTAATATACCTGGTGCATATTTCTTCCCTAGTGCATCGCCTATAAACGTGACTCGACAGTACACAGGTAAGGAAAGCTCGTCTTAACATACAGCTCTTCAAACTTCAAGTGACTAAATCATTTGCAGAATGACCTGTAAAGTTCAAGGCGACAAATCTCACAGCTAATTGTGTCGGCTCTGGCTGAACTGGCCGCATGCACAGAAGCAACGTACGCACCGTTCAGCTAATGCTCACTATAAGGTCACTTCATTTTGAAAGCCATTGTATTATCTCCTATTGCTCACCAACGTGCGCCTTAAGGGGGGTATGGTAGGGTAAACCCCCCCAAAAAATCGAATTTTCAATTTTGACAGCGAAAAATCCACTGCATTCTGAGGAGCAAACCTGTGGAAGCCCGACGTCGAGCGGCCGCTCCAAGCGGTTTAAATGCCGCGCCAAAGTGCGCCGCGCTCCCTGGCGTAAGCAGTACGCGCACACAAATCTTCCGTTTTTCTCAAATTGCGGTTTTCATTAAATTTCTCAACTTCAATGTATCTTTTCTCGACAAGTATTGAATCGATTCCGATGAAACTTTGCATGCATGTGCTACGACAAGTTGGAGATAATCGGAACTAAAAAAAAATGGCGATTTTCAAAAAAGTAAAGCTGTAAAAAAATTACACAGCGATGCGCACCCTCTGTGGCTTTGTGTGTGGAGTAATTTTATTTTCTTTAACAAAAACTCCATAAAGGATGTCTTATTTTTTTTAGTTCACATATAACCTACAGGTCTCAGGAATAACACGGCCTAATATCATCACATTCATTTCGATGGTTGAAGAGAAAAGGTACATTGAATAATGGAACCACTTTAAAATTTGGGAGTGGGCCACAGGAAAGATAGGCAACCCAGGCATAAAGAAAGGGTGTCGCGTGATATCCAGTGGCATTCTTTGTGAGCACGTCAATTTTTATGCGAATACTTGCAGCCGTTTCTAAAATATTACGTTAGAACTTACATGCACCATTTGCCCTACCATACCCCCTTAAGTTAAGCGCCTGAATCACTGAAAGTGCGGCCACTGTTGCCTGCAATTCTACCGCAACCTGACTGGTGGAACGCCGTAGGCAGTAAGCTAAGAAGTTGCTGGGGATGGTTAGGGAGACAGTTTTGAGGACGCATAGAGCAACATCAGAAAGGAAACAGTGAACGTGGGCAGGTGCTCTTGAGGTAGCATAGGTGGTCAGATTGACCTCTAATAAATCTTGGGAACTTCTCGAAGAAACACCGAGCGCAGGCTAAATTCCAGCGCGCACAAAAGCGACTGACGCAGTGAGAAAGTACTAACAGGTAACTCCATATGAAGAATTTAAGATACTAATATTTCAAATAGACATGCGCACCAGTCCCCCATACATTTCGATTGCCACTTTTTTTTTCAATCTGACATCTAAAGGGAAGCAACACTGCAATATTTCTCTTTTTTCCCACAATTTGTTTTGCCTCCTTGTTATAGGCGCCTACGTTGTTCGATGTTCGTGGATTTATTTTCTTGTTATTATTCGTAAAACTTTAGGTTTAACGGGTTTTTTTTTTTCTTTTTCGGTCGCGGAAAACGTCAGGGTGGCGGCCTTAGCGAAGGGAATCCCGGCCAATGGAGTTGGAGGAACCCTTCCTCAAATTCGCTTTCACTTTTTCCTTGTTCTTCCTCGTCCTTGTTCGTTTAGGAGACACCAATATTACGGGAATCCATGGTGGTGCACTCTGTGAACACGTTGCTTTACGGTTACAATGTCAAGAACGAGGGACCAGTGCGAGGGCGTCTGTCTGCCATTGTCCCTATTGCTCATTCTGCACACTAAAGTTGTCAAGCAAAACGGAGTACAAACAAGCTAAACCCCTTCGAGTAACGCGTGGTGCCTCTCTCCGCATTTTGTACTAGCAAAAGTTGAATGCACATTGAAAGGAGAGATTCGCAGCAAATGAAGAGAGACAAAACGCATAGCAGATGCTCCTAGCCCAAAAACGAACGCAAAAATAAATATCCTAACCTAAATGCAATTAATTTGTAAAGGTGTACGCTGACTTAACAGAACAATTATTAATAAAATGACGTAGACGTTTCGCCATCTCTGCAGGTGGCGTCCCCAGTATACCCCAAGGTGGATCAAAAAGAATTGCTGGAGTGGAATGCCATACACGAAAGTGAAGCCAAGAGTCCGAAATCTTACCAGTGGCAAGATGAAAAGGAAAATGCGATGTTTTCTTTCACGTGCCCGACAACCCTGATGGCGGTATTTTCTTAAGAAGCCTCAAAATCTAGGCAAATTTCACCGGAGATCACCAATAATCTTCTCAGTAGGTTACTATCTTTGGGAATACTGATCCCTGTTACCCTTATAATTAGCATAGCGTTCACATTTAAAAAACAAAACAACTTTATCTCTAAGCAGGCACCACCCTCGAATCTTTTTAACACGAATGTATTTTATGCCGGGGTCCACCACGACCCCATTGACGTATTTCCGTCACGGATATGACGTAGTAAATATAAACTAACAGATTGCAAACAAAAAATCTTGAAGAAAAAGTTCCCTCGCCGGGTGTCGAACCTGCGACCTCTCGCTCCCGCAGGCGCGGCGCGAAACCACTGGGCAACAGAGAGAGCGTTTTTCAGCTAACGGTGTGCTATTTATATACGCCGGAGCTCTGAGGCGTATATGGTATTGATTCAATTTTGCCATGAATGAATTATATAGTCCTCAGATCTCAGCAAAGCTGGCCGCGTTTTACCATCACGAACCGTTTCTTTTGCGTAAATGCAAGCACTTTGAGCGTTTATATCTACGTATCTATCTATCTATCTATCTATCCTATCTATCTATCTATCTATCTATCTAGCCGCCTTACGTCTGGGTACTCTCGTGGGGTCGACCAAAAGTTAGTTTGAGGGGAGCATGAGAGGATTTCACAACTATGTCTGGCTGGTCGTGACTTAAATAACATGAAAATCCCGTCGTATACGTCGTCAAACTCATTTCTTCCAGACACCTGTGGGCTCATACCCGTATACCACGGTATGCGGGTATGCGCCACAGGTGTTTGGAAAATTTATATCTACCCAGGAACAGCGAGGACAGACATTGGTAATTTGAATGCGAGAGCGTTAAGAAAAACTGACATCATCACGAGCTCAAAATTGGAAGACCAGTCTAAGGGTGTCCAGAGTGGCCCGTGAGAGAGCGGAGAGGGCATGGCCTCCCGGCTCCAACATGGGATTAGCCGACAAGCAAGCCAAGGGGTCCTCTGTAGGGACTGCACTGCTGGCTCCTCAGGACCTTAATAAAGTTCCTTGTCTGTCTGTCTGTCTGTCTGCGGCGTTGACCCGACGAATGCAATAAATACAAATCAGAGTCCCAGCAGGAATCGAACTCACGCATTCTGCGTAAACTGGCATCTTCTACCACCAGAGCCACGTCCGGTCTCGGAACCACTTTAGAAAAAGACCTCTATGCACGCGTAATGTTGGTGAAACGTCAATTGTGCTGGCAGTGCTGGCTATCTAATTTTAAACAAATTTACATGTGCCCCTACGATGAATAAGTCATGACTGGTCAACGTCAATTGTATACTTAAGCGCCATCCACTGTAGTTGGTTTACGTATCACTATCCATGGCTACCATCCTCGCAAGCACAAGCGCTACATATCAGCTTACCGCTTTTGGTGTTGGTAATAGACATAGTTTCTGTTTGCATCATTACGCTGCTGTAAACAACTGGTTATATGTTGAACAGTCGCATATGTTTTTACCATGTCTGTGCGTACGACATTTGTAACATATCTTTAGCGTCATCCTCGTAACGTTTCGCTGAATAAAAAATTGCAATCACCCAGTCACCTTACACTTCGTGCATAACATCGATTTTCATGGTACTTCAGGAATCTGCCTAATTTTTTGTCATCACTAGCGAGATGGAGCGAAGGTAGTGCGGAGGGCACGGTGCGCTCTAAAGGTCATCGCCCCTCTCGTTGCGATGCGCGCGCGCCTCCACAGGGCGTGGAAGCTCGTGCGCGCGCTAATCTCGTGATTGGGGTAATGGGGTGCTTTGTACGTCTTCTGCTTCCACCGCATGTTCGCTTTGGAAAACAGTGGTTAAAGAGTGGCACGAAGGTCACTTCGCTCGCCTCAGCGGCCGCGTTTACGATAGGAGCGCGATGCTCACACACACGAAGCAACAATTGGTGCCATTTGTTCGCGCTCGTCCTGTGTATACTTGTATACTTTGTGCGTTCGTTTCGTGCATATTAAATGCGACGCATTTCTTTTGCGTACTGCAGGCACTTTTAAGGTTTCTATCTACGTATCTATATCTATCTATCTATCTAGCCGCCTACGTCTGGGTGATCTCGTGATTACCCCTTTAACTTGGGGTAGACCAAAATTAGTATGAGAATAAGATGGTTTGACGAATATGACTCGCTGGTCGTGACATGAAATAATGACAATCCCGTCGCGTACGTCGTCAAACTCAGGCAAACCCCGTGGCACATACTCCGGGCGGGTATGTGCCACAGGTATGCGGGTATGCGCTACAGGTGATTGACAGTTTAGACTACCCAGGAACGGCGAGACAAACATTGGTACTTAACGCCAGAGCGTTAAAAAGCTGACGTCATCAGCAGCGTTGACTGACGAATGCAAATAATAAATGCCAGGGTCCCAACAGGAATCGAACCCAAGCATTCTGCGTGGCAATCAAGCATTCTCTACCACATAGCCACGCCAGGTCTCGAACTGCTTTTCGAATAGACCCTAATGTTCGTGAAACGTCAATTGTCGTTGCTGCAGTGCTGGCTGCATCCAATTTTATAATTAAGGTGGGCAGCGCAAAGACACACGGACAAAAGAGAACGAATACACGGGACAAGCGCTTGTCCCGTGTATTCATTCCTCGCTTTTGTCCGTGTGTCTTTGCGCTACCCACCTAAACATGAATTCCCACAAACTAGCCCAGTTATCCTTTCTCGTGAGCAATTTTATAAACATTACATTGCTTACTCCGATGATACAGCCGTCACGCCGGGTTAACATCAAATATAGTAAAGCGCCATCCACTGAAGTTGATGCACATGTTGCAGTGTCCAGGGCTACCATCCTCGCGAGCACAAGCGGTACATATCAGTTTACCGCTTCTGGTGTTGCTACTGCCCATGTTGCTGTTGGCATCGTTACGCAACTGCCGGCAACTACCATTATGCAAAACATATGCGACTGTGGAACATAAGTCTGTGCGTACAACATTTGTGCACATCTTTAGCGTAATTTCGTAACGTTTCGCTCAATAAAACATTAGCAACACAGTCACCCTTCCCTCCGCATGCTTTGCATAACATCGATTCCCAAGGTACGTGGAATCTGCCGAATTTTTTTCTTTTCTGTCTTTAAGTGCGCTTTAGGTCGAGGAGAGCTGTGACAGTTGTTAGTGCAGGCTCATCCTGCGTATGCTCATTTCGTGCGAACTTTCTAAGCTTGAGGATTGAGCTGTAAGTTTCGAGCTGCTTGCCGTTCTTCGCGTGACATTACAATTTGTTGCTGTAGCATTCATCCCTTCGCCCTTGTGTCGAAACAATGCACAATAAACACTCAAATACCTCTGTGAAGAACCACCATTTCCTTTTCGTGTTATACCGATTCCTATGAAAGAGGGGAACAGCCATGTTTTTTTTGTTTTTTTTTCGGTATGCTGGCAACATTGTGCGCGGAGGTCGACCACTAGTCACATGCGTCCTTTAAAAACGTCCGGCAAGGGGGCCGCGGTTGTTGCAAGCCGATGTGACGCGACCAATGAGCCACGGTTCCAGGAGTTTTCTTTTCCGCACGTTCGTTCATGAGCCCAGCGTCGTCGCTTTGTTTAAGTCGAAGGTATGCCCTGTCGTTCAGCAGTGTTCAACAAGGTCCGTCTTTGAAACCGTTGCATGGGTGGCTTCAGCAGCATTTCCTTTATGTTATGTAAGCCTCGATGACCTCTTCCTGCCCGTTTCGCTGATTTGGTCGCGTAACGATCCCCGCATCGTACTACGTAAAATGCACCCCGCTCCGACTGTCCACAGGTACGCGGTTTTTGGTTTTCGCGAACGCACCTCTGAAGGTGTAATGGGGCTCAAGAACGGTTCGTATGCCCAGCGGCCACATCTTTCCGTATACCGCAGCGTCGCGTTAGCCCCCAGCGAGCGCTCAAGGCACTGTGGGAAAAAGATGCTGCGGGCGCGGAAGATGAGCCGCCCTCATTTCAACGTTTGTCCTACGGCCATACGCATTGATTTTGTTGCAGTACTTTGCACGCTCTGATTAATTATTCCCGCCACGTGATTACCACAGGCTTCTTTCAGCGACACAATTCCGTCAAGACGAGGAGGTGAACTGACGTGCTGTCTTCCAGGTTGTGATAACCTGGTGAAGAATGCACACATTTCGTTCTGTTACTTACATACCCGTATAAACAAAAAAAAAAACGAGTATTTAGGAGAGAGTATTTCTGCCTCGCA
Organism: Rhipicephalus appendiculatus; assembly: GCA_030522465.1. Taxonomy (NCBI): domain Eukaryota; kingdom Metazoa; phylum Arthropoda; class Arachnida; order Ixodida; family Ixodidae; genus Rhipicephalus; species Rhipicephalus appendiculatus. The sequence goes on along the minus strand of JALIZH010012625.1, from coordinate 53,509 downwards.
TCTGGCCTTCTCGCGCTTCTTCTCTTGAAAACCCGGCTTCCACCACTTTCCCTGTGAAGACTGATATATTACGCTTCTGGTAGCCACAGCACGCGCCGTTCGCGACCGGGAAGTACCGGGACCGCGGTGATAACGCAAGGAAAGTACGCGAGGTAGATGACGGTTATAGTTGCACGACAGAGATACTCCCAACATACCTAGATTTTTTGAGAGCGTAAAAACGAGATGATGAAGAGGGGAGTGGGTGCGGCGGACAAACCTGCAAGGACAAGGAGGACGGTTTACACTAAGGCAACCCTCTGCGCACGACACTCTGTTCGATTCGAAAGTTCTGTAGAGTGAAAGGGCATATTTGCAGTAGCGTAAATCCTGGGGGGGGGGGGGGGGGGGGGGTCAGTGTGGTCCTGACCCCCCTCTGTTCAGGCTGGGGGACACCCCTTGCCACGATGTCTCCCTTTGAGATCCATCTTCCATACGTCGTATTTGAATTTCTTGAAAGTTTACGATAGCGCCACTCTCCCTAAAAAGCACCGCTCAAATTTGAATACCCAGAGGTAATTTCAAAGCGTTTGTTTCTTCTTCTGCGTCAGCATCGTGTTTGTACAAGAACTATATATCACCAGCTGGTCCAACTTTCGGTTCTTCCTCTAAAACCAACTCTAAAATTTAAGTCCTTCAACAGCTGTAGAGTACGAGCTTTTTGAAATATTAAGGGGCACTTCTGACGTCCCGCGAATTTTTTATTATGCTGGGCTTTGAAACAGTGGCGTAGCCCCACGGATGGCACACCGGGCACTGCCCCTTGCAAAATTTCGGGATAATTACTGCCATGGGATGCGGAGCCTCAAAATCACGCTCGACCACACTTGCCTCTCCGGCTCTCACTTCGGATCAAGGACGTGCCCCCACCGAAATAAGCTCTACTCTTACGCCCATTACTTCGGAAATTGAAGTAAATCAAGAATCCCTGATCATCCACCGTTATTTATGTCGACGATTTGTTGGAAACCATTCAAATGAAGTAGCGTTGGCGCAATTGCTCTACAATGATTCTGTTATTTTAAGAAAATCGCCGGTGAAGATGAAAATGCTTTGAAAAATTTCAAGGGGGTAAATCTTGGGGAAGCTATTTCTAACAGGTATACTGATAGGGCGAATGGAGCTGAAGCTAAAGAAAACTGTATGTCCTTTGCGCACGTTAAAAACATACAAAAATCTAGCATCTTTATTTCATGGTTAAATCCGAATGATAGCCAAAAATATGCTAGAACCCTCTACGAGTTACGCTTAGAAACCAACCCTGCCGGGCTATTGGATGCACGTGCGCGTTGTTTTTTTAAAATTTCATTTCAAAGCGTGATTTTCAAATCTTATTTAGTTAAAAGTAATGTATATGTACAAAAAGTGGCCGCCATTGTAGATGTGTAACCTGCCTTGTGATTTTTCTGAATTCACGCCACTGCTTATTTGGATATGCCATGACCGGCTTCTTCGCTACAACCACGAAGCCAGACATGGTGATACCGGACTCAATAATATCTGGGGTTTAACATCACCAGAACCATGATTTTTATTTATTTTATTTATTTACGATACCGCAGGCCCTTCTCGGACCCATGCAGGAGTGGGTTAAACTTGAAAAACAGTTCACAAAAAATTCAAAAAAATAAAGGAAACCATGTGTGGATGCGAAGCAGCGGGGAAATGGTTAGCTTGAGCGGGAGAAACATCCTTACCGCTCCGTTTCGCGGCAACCCGAAGCGGGCGCTCATCGCGGGCGCTGCACAGGAGAGAGAATGAGGCGCGCGCACTCCCGTCATTTTCATACCACGCAACTACCGTCGCGCCCCCAGCGGAGTATGCAACTGTCGCACCACCTGTCGTGCGCGCCGCTCCATAGAGGTAGAGGAATTCTAGGAGGAGGAGCTACTTGTGGTCTACATATTGATTGATCACTGAATACAGCATCGTATTCCGAGCACTCATCAACACAAGCGTTAGCTTACGCATGTGAAGACATTCTGTAGATGAACATATTCTTGGTGTCACGTCATCAGACCTCAGCTGGAACCAACACGTCGTTGATATCTGCAGCCTCTAGTGTAGTCGGTGTGCTAGCTCGTTGCAGACATATCTTACCGCAGTGAATTGCATATATCATGCTCTCTCTCTCGCACTTATTACTGCAGTGGTGTGGGCAACCACGACACTAACATAATGACTTCAGATCCTGCAGAGTTATTAGACATGTAGCTAATAGATTATGTCATCTACACAACTCGTGTGTCGGGACTACGGTATTATTAGTTGAATATATGTATACCTCGCATTCTGCGATCCTGCTCTCTTCCATCTGAACAATTCATTATACCGCATGTCTAACTGCATGTGTAAGTACAAGAAGCAGTGATGTGGTGTTCCGAGGTCGCAGTAATTACATCACGTGCAATACAATCTACCAACGATCTCAATATACAGTCAGGTACAGTCTCATAAAAGAACTGCGATCCTGTATATAGGCTAACTGACGCTGTAAAATGTGTGTCTGTACGATCATCTCTCAGTGTGTGCATGCATACCATACGAATAAGTGTATGATGGAAAACATATAGCAATAATAATGTCTGTATAATTTTGTGTCTGATATCTGATGTACATGTATGATGCCAGGGTCATACACAAGAAGCAATTTTATACACATCTTCCTCGCATCGTCATTATTATGTCGCGATAGTGGTGTTATGGTTGTTGGATCTCCGTGTGTGCTATGTGGTGTCCAGTATGTCGTAGCAATGTATATATATATGTCTACACCGTATGGTATGTAATGTAGCTATGTCACTATCATCATACATCGTCTACTGCTGTATAGGGTCACTGGCTCGTCAAGGGGCTGTCATACAGCTAGCAGTGAACTCTCAGAACTGTCTCTGGGGAATAAAATGATGAGTGATGATGAGAGGACGGGGGGGGGGGCGTAGGGGAGGAGAGAGGGGACGCGCATGCGCTGTGGGACGCGGGTGCCGCTCCGTTGAGTAGAGGATTCCTAGAGGAAAGAAAGATGGGGAGCGCAGGAGGGGAGAGAGAGAGAGGGGGTGTGGGACGCGGGAAGGAGGGACGGACAAAGCCCCCGCAAGCCCATGCAAGGAAGATCAAGGGAATGACGTCAACGGGACGCGGGCGCCGCTCCGTAGAGAGTAGGGGATTCCTAGAGGAGAGAAATGGGGGAGCGTAGGAGAAGATCGAGAGGGGGGTGGGACGTGGGACGGACAAAGCCCCCGTAAGCACACGCAAGCAAGATCAAGGAATGGAGTCAACGGGACGCGGGCGCCACTCCGTAGAGTAGTGGATTCCTAGAGGAGAGAAAGGGCGGGAGCGTAGGAGAGGAGAGGGGCTGTGGGACGCGGGAAGGAGGGACGGACAAAGCCCCCGGAAACACATGCAAGCAAGATCAAGGAATGGATTCAATGTGGGCGACAGACACCACCGGTAGAGCGCGTTATCCTTTGCTTGCACCCACCACCTGCCTAGCCATTGCTAAGCAGCCACTCTGTGCTCTCTGCCATGATTCTCATGACTGTGATGGTGGTTGACGGCCTTATTGTACTACAGTGTCTGGTTCGCATAGTGGCTGCTTCCCTACTTCATGAAAGTGACCGGACGCGGGACGGCGGACGGGGGGACGCGGGAGGGACGGACACAGCCCCGAGCATAAGATGCTTCGCATCTAAAAATTGAAACCTCATGTACAGAGCAAGGATTATGAGCACATACAAAATTAACAAGGAACACGCACATTATACAGAAAACAAGGTGCTATATAAACAGCAAAACGGCATTATAATAACTGTGCAGGCTCAAGGGGTTGTATATGAAATCTTAATGACACCAATTATTTTTTACCACTTGAATTCTAAATTCTGAATGATGCTAATGAATTCATCGACAGATGGGCAGTTTACAACATGACCAGGCAGTATATTCCAATGGTAAACGGTGGGCGGAAATAAAGAATATTTGTAAGTGTTATTATGACAGGGTTGTTGGCGTATTGCTTTATTATGGTTCGTTCGAGTTGAATGTCTGAATGGTGCACGAATGTATGTCGCTTGGGGTATTGATAAGAGCCGTGATAAAGGGTGTATAAAAATTTTAGTATAGAAACCATTCTGCGTTACACAAGTGGTTGGATGTTAACCCTAACACAAAAGTTCGTAATGGACGTTTGTCGTGAATACTGGGAATATATAAAGCGCAATGCTAGTTTCTGTATGCGTTCCAATTTATCGATTAAATACTTCTGGTGCGGGGCTCATACAATGTCCGCATACTGTAAGGCTGGCCTAATAAGAGTTTTATATGTATTTAATAGAGGATGAATGGATGGATGCCATCAGCGTCCCCTTTATAACGGGGCGGTGACAAGCGTGTCACCAGGCTCAACAAATAAAGAAATAATCTTTACCGTTTTTTTAAAGAGGGCATAATGCCTTCTCTATTTCGATTAAATGTATCTTACTATAGGAAGAAAAAAACTCAAATTCATAGCCCAGTTCTCTGCCCTTTACGGCAGAATGTCCTGATTTTTTCCGACTACTTATTTTTTGTCCTTTCTCTCTAGCTTTCTGCCACCAACACACCTTACTTATTTCTATCGCGGGCGTGTTCAGCTTTCCATTGTCGTCCCTAAAACCCAAGGCTTCATGTAGGCTCGTGCCCAAGCGTACACCTATACTCCATCTCACAACTACCTTGCAGCACTGCCGAAGCTACGAAGAGTACTGAGGCAGTGTCCTTGCGCAGCACATAATATCGTTCTGGGCTTAACTCTCATTATCGACGAGGTGCAAGGGCTTTAGTTGTGCTTCTCGCATGACGCTTTAAAGCGATACTTGGCACGTTAAGCCCTTAGCGCATGCACTTCAAAATTTCTGAAATAATGCAGAGATTACCGGCTGGTAACCGTAATAACCACCCTAACCGCGATGACGGACAGCAACATGGCAGCCCCCCATACACCCCAGACCATGCGCCTCCATCTGAATTCGTGCTTCTTACTGGCTTTCTGCCCGGACGGCAAGAAAAAAGTGGCATAATCTGTCATCGCTTAGTCTAATCTGACGCTGAGGGCAAAGCATCAGGTATCTTCTTTCGCTATTATTTATATCGCTGGTTTGTTTTGATGCTGCTAGGACTACCGAGGCGGTGCCGAGCCGTAAAAAGTGGTTTGATGTTAACTGAGCAGATGTCGCCACAACATTAGCGTCGGTGATGCACTGACGATGCGAAACACCCTGAATGTCTATATTGTTTTCTGTGCCAATAATTTGCTGTTCCACCCAAGAAATAGTAAGCGATTGCTGCTGAAAGTGCGTCGACCGTGCTGTCAAAAAAGAACTCGGTGAAAACGCCAGTATGAACGCTGTTATAAAAAGAACCGCGTTCCTCACTCGCCCTGCACAAGTTTCTGAACATAAAGAAACAGCGAGGTCGCGTTCCTGCGGAGGTTTTTGCGTTTTCTATATTAAATGCAGGGAGCAAGTATCGACAAGGTAGGCGAGCCGACGGCAAAGGAGACGACGAGCAGACGACGCGACGCGGATGAACACGTCTTGAGGGGGCTTTCGCCTTTCCTGTTGGCTAACAAGCCCTGCAGCTTCCACAGTGCTGCAAGGTACTTCTGAGATGGAGTATAGGCATAGGCGTGTGCACGAGGGGGGGCAGAGGGGGCGGCCGCCAACCCTAGTCACCTAAGAAAGGGGGGGCGCAAATTTTGCCTCATACATTGACTTAATAGGGAGGGGGGAGCTGCGATGAACCTTCGCCCCCCCCCCCCCCCTGCCCCCTGAAGGGGAACCGTGCGCACGCCTATGCATCTAGGTGTATGCAATCAGAACATGCTCCGTCGTTTCCTTATCTTGCCCATGGCACATGCATTGTTCCTCCTCTTCTCTAAATCTCCCTTTATAACTGCGCGTTCTAAGGCAACCCGGTCTCGCTTCAAACAGTAGAGTGCTTCCCCTCAAATTATCATACAATGCCTGCCTCCTTATTTCATTTTGGCCCTTTTGGTAGTTACTCAGAGCCGGTTTTTTTTTTCATCGCTGCCATCCAGTAAATCCTCCCCGCCTCTCTAACTTTTCGTTTAACGCTCTTTGTTGCCAGACCACTCACAGTGCCAGCCGTATATTTACTAGTGAGCCTCCTAGTTCTTTTTCTCCACTGTGTGTCAATGCACTTTCTATACAAATAATGGAACACTTTCTATATCCATCTACTCTTTCATATTCCTTAGCCTCTCTTCGAACCTTATTTTGCTCTGAGCTTCCCTCGCCTCAAAACTTGTCCACCCCATATTGCCCTTTAAAGCCTCATTTGTCGTCTTCCCGTGAGCGCCCAACGCAAGGCGTCCCACTGTCATTTGATTTACATCCATTCCTGATTGCATCTCTGACCTGATGCACACCACTGAGCTCCGCGAGTTTTTCGTTCCGTCGTTCTCTACGTCGCGCCCAATCACGCGGGCCATTGGTAGCTCCGTCAGTGACGTCGTTCATCCCTTCGCAGCCGTGCCACCGAGAAGTTTCAATGGAGTGGCTTTGAAAGAGAAAGAAAAAAAATTACACCATCTCCCGCTAAAGGGAACCATGTGTAGATGTGAAGCAGCGGGCGCTAACGCTTACACTGGCGGTGGCGTTGACGCTGGTGCTATCGCAGCGTTGCGCAGGAGAGAAAACTGAGGAGGCGCAAAGCACGCAGTGATGGACCGGTGTTTCCTGCTGGAACATGCCAATCGCTGCTAATGGGCAATGAGAAACAGAAGACTCCGACTATACACAGAGACCCGCCGTGCGCTTTTAGTTAACGCGCACGCTGCGAATTTTTATTGTTCAACAACGCACAGGAGAAATCTCCCACCGGCACCACATTGGAGGTCAAGATCCATTGCCATATATACGGGATGGACAGTGAACGGTTGTGCAGCGCGAGCAGTCGGTTTTTTCAACCAAGAAACTCGCTAGCAGACGCTGCCTGCTTCTGCGTCGTGTGGCGAGAGGGGGGGAGCGTAGGAGAGGAGAGAGAGGGGGGGGGACGCGCATGCGCAGTGGGGTGTGGACGCTGTGGGCAGGGATGCCTAGAGGAGAGAGGGGGGGAGCGTAGGAGAGGTGAGAGAGGGGGGGACGCGCATGCGCAGTGGGGAGCGTGGGCAGGGGATGCCTAGAGGAGAGAGGGGGGAGCATAGGAGGGGAGAGAGGAGGGGCGGCGCATGCGCTGTGAGGGTGTGGATGCCGCGGGGAGGGATGCGTAGAGGAGAGAGAGAGGGGGGAGAGGAGTTTTTTTTATTTATATTTTTTTTGAAAGTGTTTGCGCATGCGCAGTAAGGGAGGTCACGCCGCACACCACCACCGGATTAAGCTTCGCCATAAGATGCTTCACATCTAAAAGTGAGAGAAAGGAATGTAGGAGAGAAGGGAAAGAGAGAGGATGGGGAAAGAGGCCATTGGGCCCCGTCCTGTCCACGCGTCGCCTCTCAGCCAAGGAAATCCGTCAAGCAGGTCGACAGGCTAAGGAGGGATGTAAACAAGCATCATGTGACGGGCTCACGGGCGCGTGAAGAGTTCGGCTTCACAGGAAGGTTCAACTAGAGTCCTTCAATGCTTTCAAAGCATATAAGGACTCTGGTTCAACTTACAACTTCCACGTGGGGAGGGCACGGATCGTACGAAAGCCCGAACAGCAGACAACTTTCCAAGATCAGCGCCGACAGCTGATCTGTGAGAGAATTCATGTTCGCTGGGCCGATGCAGCAGTCCGGGCACAAGTGCAGTCCCGGGTGGCGACGCGCAAGCAACAACTGCGCACCGAGGATCCGGCAGCCTTCCGAGCCGAATGCAAGCGACAACAGCGAGCCGAGAAAAGCGGCGTTGCTGGCAGAGCAGCGTCAACGTGGCAATGGCGGAAAACCGTTCGCCAAGGCCGACGCCCGCTTTTGGTGGGAGTTTCTCGAGTGGCACTTTGGCTTCGGCTGCGTTGTCTGCAACCGCCTGTGACCACACGTTTCAGCTTCGCTGGTTAACCATTTGTATGGAGTACTTGGGCGGTGATTTTTAAAGACGATAGTCTTTCTTGGGATACTTCAACGCAGAAATTTTGGTCTGTCTGCCTGTCTGTCTGTGTGTACGATATCTGTCTGTTCCTCGATTCAGCCCACCCGGCCAAAGTTTAACCCATTGCTGAACGCCCAGCCATCTTGCACAAGCGGCTGCGTTCATACTTGTGAACATTGCCGATCAAAAAGCAAATGTTACGTATATCTGAGGCGCAACATCAATACGTAACTATTACGCGATGTGTTCCTTTAATATAAAATCCATAAGTACGTAGTTATAAAGACCCTAGTGTTTCTTAGGCTGCGCTGAAATTGTGACGCTATGCACGGAAAAGCCTGGCAGTGGCTCTGGGTTCTGCACAAGCTCACGTTTCCCGATGCTACTGCCAGATGGCGTCCATATGTCACGCAGCGCCTCCTCTATTTTATCAATGCCAGCCAGATTCCGCCGATTCAACATAGAGGAGGCAAGGCAAAACATAGTTGTACGGCCGGAAGACTATCGTCTATCGACGACATTTGCAGCGAAGCACGCAGATACGCGGCCAATTATTTTTCTTTTGCTTCCCTCGGTTAGAGTGCGCTGCGAACACGGAGCGAGTTACAGATCCGTACTATATATGGAGCTCTTTGTTCCGCAGATCGGTCAGATCATCACACTCATCTTTCCGCTGATCGCGGGAACTTGTATGCTGTTCGCCATAGCGCGCGATAATGCACACCTCCGTCGCATGCGAAAGAACACAATGTTTTAAAAAAGATATGTCAACGAGCGCACTTGTATAGCGTTCAAGAAAACAAAGACGGCAATACTAAATTCGCGCGTTAGATTACGACCAAATATATTATAAACAACCAGAATGCAATAAAAGAGCATTACTCGGGCCGCTCTCTTTGTATACAGTCGAAACGCGCCATCAGTTTTTTAACACGACAGTGTTCTTTGCCGGGTTCCACCAAGACTTCAGTGACGTATTTCCGTCAAGCAAATGACGGCGAAACAATACACATGATCAGAAGACAAAGAGAAAAGTTCCGTCAACGTGAGTCGAACCTCCGACCTCTTGGTCCGTGACAGGTGATGCCGGGCACGCGATCCACTGCGCCACGGTCACATACTGTGTCAGTGTTGAAAACGCGCCTTTTATATCTAGCACTGTCCTCTCACAGTACTCTTGTTAAAGTGAAGTAATGCATCATGACCTTGAAATCCACTATTAGTTCCTTAAAAGTGTCGTTTCTAGCGTCTGTCCCATTCGGCTCGTTTCCAATAGGGGAGGTGCATTTTTGTCGACACATTAACACACTGCCAGGTGGCGACCTTACCCCCAGCGTCGGCCTCGCTCACAGATTCCATCCATACCAAAAATAGCTCTGTGACATACAGTTTCCTAAAATTAACTGGAGGGGACTCTGGCGTTGCGATCGTTCAGCCACCATGGGAAGGATGGGTAGTACACAAATTTGCCTAGTCTTCGTGCTTCCGGCTTCGAACGCACTTGTGGCTTTGTTTATTGTTGCGTTTTCGTTGTTTCCGGATAAAAGAATGGACCATTGTGAACTTCGTGAGCGTATTAAAATTCATAAGCCTAAAGAGGTAAAGGTGGTGAAGCGTAACTACTAAACCTTTGCTGAACTTCGTATTGCGACAAAGCGAATTCAGGCGACACGGAGCCAAAAGAACGAAGACTAGGTAAGACTAGGCAAATTTGTGTACTACCCATGATTCCCATGCTGGCTGAAGCGCCGTGTGTTGCAGCTCCCGTAGACACTAGCGCCAGAGTTCCCTCTAGTGTATACATAAGAAACTCTGTGACGCTCGAGTGCTCCGCGTGGCTAGAGTATACTAGAGCGTGGCCGTAACTCCGCGTTCCTAAATTAAGCCCGCCCCGCGAAAAGTTACAGCCGGCCAACGGGGAAGACAGGACGCGCGTTGCGTTTCCCTCTGGTCGGGTAGTGGTGTTCAATAACTCCAACATGCCGGGAGTAGGCGATCTTAGCCCAAGTTGTGCGGCCAATCAGTGGCGCTCTTCTGGCTGTCACACCACTTTATCCGATTCTGCTCTCACCGTACAGCTACCATAGGGATCTATGGCTACAAGGCTTTGTTTAATCATTGATCATGGACATTAGTCGTCGGGGTACTTATGTACCATCAAGCGTCAACGTGGATGCATCCACGTTAAACGGTGCTATAACTGTCAAACACCAATAGACGTTGTGCAAGCTGTCTTATATCAATGCACACCAAAACATTCAACTACCTACGTTAGGACACGTTTCACTTTCGTGTTATACCGATTCTCATCAAGGAGGGATCAACCATCTTTTAACACGAAAGTGTTTTATGCCGGGGTCCACCAAGATTCGAGTGACGTATTTCCGTCACGGAAATGACGTCGAAAAAATACACATGATCAGAAGACAAAGAAAAAAGTTCCGTCAAGAGGAGTCGAACCTACGACCTCCTGGTCCGCGACAACAGATGCCGGGCACGCCATCCACTGCGCCACGGTCACATACTCCGTAGGCGTTAAAAAAAGCCTTTTATATCTACCACTGTCCTCTCACAGTGCTCTTGCTAAAGTGAAGTAATGCATCATGACCGTGAAATTCACGATTAGTTCTTTCAAAGCGTCGTTTCTACGCGTCCATCCCATACGGCGCGTTTCGAATAGGAAAAGTGCAATTTTGTCAACGCGTTAACACACTGCCAGGTGGCGACCTTACCCCTAGCATCGGCCTCGATCAGAGCATCCGTCCATACCAAAAATTGCTCTGCAACGCGCGAGCGCGTTCCTTGGCCGTAGCTCCGCGTTCCCAACTTAAGCTCGCCTCGCGAAAAACCGCAGCCGGCCAACGGGGAAGACTCGACGCGCATTGCGTTTCCCTCTGGTCGGACTGCGTTGTTCAATAACTCTAACATTCCGCGAGTAGGCGACCTTAGTCCAAGTTCGGCGTCCAATGAGTGACGCTGTTCTGGCTGTCACACCGCTTTCTCTAATTCGGCTCTCACCGTACAGCTACCACAAGCATCTATGACCACAAGGGTCTGTTTAATCATTGATCATGGACGTTAGTCGTCGGGATACAGATGTGCCACCAAGCGTCAACGTGCATGCATCCACGTTTAACGCTGCTATAACTGTCATACACTAATAGACGTTGTTCAAGCTATCTTATATCAATGTACAGTAAACATTCAACTACTTCTGTAAGGAGACATTTCACTTTCGTGTTATATCGATTCCTATGATGGAGGGATCAACCACGTTTTTTTGTTGAGTTTGCGGCGCACCGCTCATTCAAATGCCCAAGTCTTATCTCGAAAAACTACGACACACGCTATTGCGAAGGGTGTAGAGATACCTGTGGCTAAAAAAAATGATAGATAGAGGGGCGCGATAATACGGCTCACAAAGACAAAGAAAGACACGGGACGAAGGACGAATAAAGCCCCCAAGGAGGGACGGACAAAGCCCCCCGCAAGCACATGCAAGCAAGATCAAGGAATTGAGTCAACGGGACACGGGCGCCGCTCCGTAGAGTAGAGGATTCCTAGAGGAGAGAAAGGGGGGAGCGAAGGAGAGGAGAGAGAGGGGGGTGGGGAACGCGGGACGCGAGAAGGAGGGACAGAGAAAGCCCCCGCAAGCACATGCAAGCAAGATCAAGGAATGAAGTCAAGGTGGGCGACAGACACCACCGGTAGTACGTGTTATTCTTTGCTTGCACCCAACACCTGCCTAGACGTTGCTAAGAGGCCACTCTGTGCTCTCGACCATGACTCTGGTGACTGTGGTGGTGGTTGACGGCCTTATTGTTCTACAGTGTTCTGGTTCGCATAGTGGGTGCTTCCCTACTTCAGGAAAGTGACCGGACGCGGGAGGGACGGACACATCCCGAAGCATAAGATGCTTCGCATCTAAAAAAAAACTTCCCCATCTCCTGCTAAAGGGAACCATGTGCGGATGCGAAGCAGCGGGGAGATAATTAGCTTGAGCGGGAGGAACGTCGCCGCTCTCATTTCACGGCAGCGATCCGGGCGCTCATCGCAGCGCTGCACAGGAGAGAGAATGAGGCGCGCGCGCTCCGTCATTTTCATACCGCGGAACTACCGTGGCGCTCCCCCAGCGGAGTATGCAGCTGTCACACCACCTGTCGTGCGCGCCGCTCCGTACAGGATTCCTAGAGGAAAGGACGGGGGGGGGGGGACCGTAGGAGAGGAGAGAGAGGGGGGAGGGGACGTGCATGCGCTGTGGGGGTGTGGGACGCGGGAGCCGCTCCGTAGAGTAGAGGATTCCTAGAGGAGAGAGGGGGGAAAGGACGCGCATGCGCTGTGGGAGGCCGGAGCCGCTCCGTAGAAAGAGGAGAGAGGGGGGAGAGGACGCGCATGCGCTGTGGGACGCGGGCGCCACTCCGTAGAGTAGATGATTCCTAGAGGACAGAAAGGGGGGTGAGTGTAGGAGAGGATAGGGGGAGGGTACGCGCATGCGCTGTGGGACGCGGGGGGCCGCTCCATAGGGTAGAGGATTCCTAGAGGAGAGAAAGGGGGTGAGCATAGGAGAGAGAGGGGGGAGGGGACGCGCATGCGCTGTGGGACGCGGGAAGGAGGGACGGACTATGCCCCCCTCCAAAGCACATGCAAACAAGATCAAGGAATGGGGTCAACCTGGGCGACAGCCACCACCTGCCTAGCCATTGCTAAGCAGCCTCTCTGTGCTCTCGGCCATGACTCTGATGACTGTGGTAGTGGTTGACGATCTTCATATTACTACAGTGTTCTGGTTCGCATAATGGGTGCATCCCTACTTCATGAAAGTGGCCGGACGCGGGAGGGACGTACATAGCCCCGAGCATAAGAGGATTCGCATCTAAAAGCTTCCCCATCTCCCGCTAAAGGGAACCACATGTGGATGCGAAACAGCGGGGGGTCTGGCTTGAGCGGGAGAAACGTCGCCGCTCCCGATTCGCGGCAGTGAGTAATTCTTTATTCATAAAAAAAAGTCACAGTTTCACTGCAAGGGTGGAGCAGTGAATGCGATAGCAACAAATTCTAATGTTAATCGAAGTGAGGCTGGCAGCTAACTCTTTTGGATCCGATCTCACGCCACTCTACAAAATGCTGGTTTAAGAGCAGACGGCCGCTCCAGGGACACTGTTCGCACAATTGTCCTCGCGTTGAGAGCGGAGCACGTAGGAGCCAGCCGCCCGCTGTCGGCTGCTGAGATTGCGGATAACGCGTGCGCCGGCGACGACCGCGCTCGTAAAACCAAAGGTCGCAGTGGCTGCATGAGGAACCCCCCCCCCCCCCTCGCGTCTTTCCGAGCTTGTTAAAGACGCGTGGGGCGTTTCCTCTCCTTGAGCATTCCCCGGCTCGATGAACAGGCGGGGGGGACCTGATCGCATACGCCTCGGAGCGACGGAGATGGCCCGGCTCGTTTGATGTCCGCTTCAGCGGCGTTTGTCGCCTCCGCTCCCGCACTGTTACCCGCGGGTATTTTTCTTCGTGGCTTTTAATTCTATATATGGACATATACATATACGGGACATGACAGCAAAAATCAGCCGAGAGTGTCCATATAATTGCTATCGCAATAAAAAAAAAAATGTTGGAAGGGAAAAGGTAGGGAAATGGGGGAGGAATGCACGATAATTGTCTCAGTGAGGACACCTTAACCGAAACACTCGCGGGGGTTGGGGATAAAAGAGACAGTGAGAAAAAAAGAGAATAGGGTAGCATAAAAAAGAGAAGAAAAGAATGGAGAGAGAGAGAGGGGAAAAAAGTCTCTGTCTCGCGAGGAGAAGAGCTGGTTCACCGTGGCGAGCGGCTTAAAAAAACTTCCCCATCTCCCGCTAAAGGGAACCATGTGTGGATGCGAAGCAGCGGGGAGATGGTTAGCTTGAGCGGGAGAAACGTCGCCGCTCCCGTTTCGCGGCAGCGGCCCGGGCGCTCACCGCGGCGCTGCACAGGAGAGAGAATGAGGCGCGCGCGCTCCGTCATTTTCATACCGCGGAACTACCGTGGCGCCCTTAGCGGAGTATGCAGCTGTCGCACCACCTGTCGTGCGCGCCGCTCCGTACAGTAGAGGGCTTCTAGAGGAGAGAAAGGGGGGAACGTAGGAGAGGAGAGAGAAGGGGGAGAGGACGCGCATGCGCTGTGGGGTTGTGGGACGCGGGAAGGAGGGACGGACAAAGCCCCCCGCAGGCACATGCGAGCACGATCAAGGAATGTAGTCAACGGGACGCGGGCGCTGCTCCGTAGAGTAGAGGATTTCTAGAGGAGAGAAAGGGGGGGGAGCGTAGGAGAGTAGAAAAAGGGGGTGTGGGACGCGGGAAGGAGGGACGGACAATGCCCCCGCAAGCAAGATCAAGGAATGGAGTTAACGTGGGCGACAGACACCACCGGTAGTGCGTGTTATTCTTTGCTTGCACCCACCACCTGCCTAGCCATTGCTAAGCAGCCACTCTGTGCTCTCGGCCATGACTCTGGTGAGTGTGGTGGTGGTTGACGGCCTTATTGTACTACAGTGTTCTGGTTCGCATAGTGGGTGCTTCCCTACTTCATGAAAGTGACCGGACGCGGGACGGATGCGGGAGGGAGGGACGGACACAGCCCTGAGCGTAAGATGCTTCGCATCTAAAACATACGTGTGTATTCTTTTCGATATTCATATTACGATCGTGGTGATCGAACCTGCAACATCCGAGTTCAGTGAATAGAGCGGGGCTAGAGTCTGGGCATGGCTGTGACACAAGCGCTACAGAATGGGATGACAAATGCTTGTGTTCCGTTGAAGAAGAAACTCCACATTCCTGACTGCGCAAATAATGACGACGGCGTATGTTTGCAAACCATCACCACGTTAAACGTTCGGTCCCGTGCAGCAGCGATGGCGCTACTCTCTAGCGGCCTACTACAGGCGGCAAATCCGTCTACCTCAGAGTGCCGTTCAGGCTTCGAGCCAGCTTGCCGGGTCTTCGAAAGATGATCCTCAGAAGGTTGGCGGCTCCTTGGGTTGTTGCAGCACGACTGCCGTGGGCGTAGGCGCAGTGGCTGTCATTGTTGCCGCAGTCGTAGTCATGGCCTTGGTCTTCAGGGTCGTTTCAGGTAGAGGCGGTAGACTGTTGCGGTAGACTGTTTCCTGGGGCTTGCTCGCTGCTCCGGGTTGGTATCCACATAGGCGTGCGCAGGGTTACCGTTCAGAGGGGGGCGAAGGTTCTTCGCAGCGCCCCCCCTTCCCTATTAAGTCAATGTATGGGGCAGACTTTGCGCCCCCCCCCCCCTTAGGTTCTTAGGGGACTAGGGGGGCGGCCGCCCCCCTCTGCCCCCCCTCGTGCGCACGCCTATGGGTATCCATGTCTTCTTTGCGACTTGGACGGCTTCACGGAGGATGTCTGGAACATGGAAGAAGCAGCACCTCCACCAAATGTCACGTGGTGGTGACGTGGACCAAAACAGCAGGCGGCGCGTCCAAGATGAAACTCTTTATTGGGCCGAACTTGTGGCCGGAAAAGGGAAAGCCAGGCTAAAGCAAAATGATAGCTGCGAACAGAGCGTCGGCCGTCGATTATCTGATCATCGTTGGGACGCGCCGTCTTTCATACATCACGACTCGAGCTTTCCAGCCTTGTCACTGGTGGTCGCGCAAGCTCTGGAATAATCTTGAGTGTTCAAGACCTGAGCGCGATCTTAACAAAATGATCTACTACAAACGTAAAGCTTCTCGAACACTGAGACGCGATCTGCGCCGAGAATAGCTCACTGTCTTTGTGGGTTTAAACCACGGTGCAAGAAATTTCTTGCACCGTGGTTTAAACCGAGCACATGAAAATAACGCGCTTGGCAATAAGAATGTGGCCAGCGCCGAATTTTGAACACAGGAAGCGCAAGCAAGCCGCATGACGAGTGTTGTTGTGGGACAAAAGGACACCCTTTTTACTCGACCATTTTTAGAGTGTATAAACCAGAACACAGCGAGTTCAATGTGTGCCGCCATATTTAGGCAGCACGTCGCGCCATCTGTCGCAAGCGCGGCGAAGCAACACCCTGAACTGCCATGGTAGCAGACGCGCCGCAATTCAAACACGAAGCTTGCCAACCCGAGTCCGGCTGTAAGCATGTTTCGCGCTTTTCCCCTCCTGGAAATGTTTGCTGTGTTCTTGGGAAACGTCGAGAAGACCTTCCTCGAAAGTTCCGAATGTCTACAGCACGTGCGTTGCAGACTGTGGAAGCAAGTTTATCAGGTACGTACTATCGCGATGGAAAGAAACGTTAAAAGCGGATAGCGTGGCTTTCGACTCAGTCGAACTGCGACATGCCTTGAATGTCGCTAGACAAAACATGTGCTTTCAGCCGGCGTCAACGTAGCGCTAGAATCCTGCTCCGGCTTTCGCTCATGCACCGCATGTGTTTATCATTTGTCAGTCATGCCTGGCACTCGGATCACACATGCGGTGTGAAAGTGTCAGCCAGAGCAAGATTTTATAGTGCTACGGTGACGCCGGCTGAAAGCACAGATCCCTCTAGCGACAGTCAAGACATGTCGCAGTTCGACTGATTCGAAAGCCACGTTTCCCGCTGTTCACGTTTCTTTGCATCGCGATAGTTCGCCGTTACATGTGTACTAAACGTGCGCAGTTTGCGTGCACACGTGAGTCGTAATATCTCCTATTATTGGCATGAGGCATGAGAAAGAGTACGGCAAGGATTTGGTACCGCATACTACACGCATACTGCACGCAATTTACTGCTCTAAAGCGAAATTAGCTGGCGTCACGCTTGAATACACGCAGTAAGTGTTCTTACTCGCACACTCTTACATGGGCTTGTAGTTTTTCCTGTTGATTGCAATTATCCACTGGCGGCGGAGCTCGGCATTTTTCTTTGCAGATGGCAATCTGTGTAATCTGAAAACACCGCACCGGCACGATTCCCGCTTCGTGTTGTGATCTTCACAGACAGTGCCGAGTAATATCTTCCTCTTGCGCTGATGTTTTCGCATCCAAAGACGGCCATGTTAACTTGGCGCAACAGATACACGCCTTGGCAGTTCAGAACAAACACGGCGTCTCGGTGCGAGAATGCGCCGCCGGGAGCCTAGGCACCTGGGTGTGAAATAGGCGCGCTCTGGTCTATACACTCCGTTTGGGACCTATAGGGGGGGCCTTGACAGCAGCGCGCAGCGCGCAGCGCCCCTTTCGGTGCGGCGGGCGAACAACGTTGACAGCCTTAACAGAGAACAGCGCCTCATTGCTTTGATAGCTATGGTGGCGCAAGCGCCCGTGGCCTGGCGCGTTAGTGCTTCGAGCTGGATTTAAAGATGTCTTAGTGGGACATTCTTCCGCGATGCCACCATGAATAAAGGGGAAAACCTGCACGAAAGCGGCCACATTTTCCACGTTAGTGAGTGCCTTGCTGCGCTTCGTCAGCACTGACGGCTAAATGCGTGCGTCAGGTCTGCGTAATGCCAGATGCTTACTCCCCAACTGTTGCGGTAAGCTCTCATTCTTTCACACTTACAATATTATTGGCGTGTGCCCACTACCCGCGTACCTGTAAAAAATTGAAGGACACTTTGTACATTCCAAAGTGCGTACGGCGAAAGCGTGTGGCCATTCGACTGACTATGCCCCGTCTTTCTTCTTTTACACTCTCAGTGGGATAACACACAAACGGAATGTGTGCGTGTTTTCTTTTTAAAATTTTTACTGCGAATCGCAGCGACACTAATCATTCCGCCGTTCGCATAAGTTCGTATTTTCTCGCGCTTTGCGCATCGCGCAAACGCCATCCCGGTTCCAGCGCTTAAATTGACGGACCCTTTGTAAATTCCAAAGTGTGTTCCGCGAACGCCTGTGTCCATTGAGAAGGCGTCGGTCAGAATGATTCCAAACGCTGGGCACAGCGACGCTACGCAAGCAAAGCGCGAGCGCTGCAGAGTCCGACGCGACAGGCGTCCGTTTGCGCACCCCGGCGGCCACCTGGCTTCGTGCCAGGGCTCGGACGGCACGGACAGACGGACGGAAGGACGGTCAGACACGGACGGAAGGACGCCGGACGGACGGACGTGAGCATGAGACATTAAAGGCTTTCGCCTTAAAAAACTCACAGCATTTAGAATTATGGATCGCTGCACGGCCACTCGCCGTGGAAATCATGGCGAGTGGCCGGGCGGCGTGCTCCTTCGTTGCGGCTTCGTGCCACGGCGATTTGCAGCCACCGAGTCTGGCGAAGTGCTTTGCTTGAAATTGTGGCGGCATCATCATTGCTCATCATGATCATAATAGCCTTTACCTCGCCGCTCGCGCAGCTCATGCTCAGAGCTTGATGCGCGGGCGAGGAAGAGAACCCGCTACGATTTCGGCCAGAGAGGACGCCGCAACCCTGTTTCGTCTTTCGCTTCACCTTGTAAAGTGGCGATGACGACGGCATGGTCACTTCGGCCACCGTCACGTCTGTCTCATTCACTACAACCTCTTGCGTTGTTTATGTTAGTCCGCCGCGGTGGAGCAGTGCTTATGATGCTCGGCTGCTGGCCCGAAGGTCGCGGGTTCGATCCCGGCCGCGGCGGTCACATTTCGATGGAGGCAAAATGATAGAGGCCCATGTACTGTACGATGTCAGTGCACGTTAAAGAACATAGATGGTCAAAATTTCCGGAGCCTTCCATTACGGCGTCTCTCAGAATCATATCGTTGTTTTGGGACGTAAAACCCCGTATATTATTATTACTTATTTGTGTTGCTTTCCGAAACAAACACTGACATAAACATCCGTCGCTACAGCACTCGCAAAGCTTCGTTTTTTCATACAGACCCTGTAGCTCTGCTACTCTGCGTCTTAGCTCGATCCTACCGAGTGCGCATAGCAACACAACTCCCTATTATCCCGAAAACTCCCTATTAGCTCCCTATGTTGAATTCCAATGGCAGATCGCGAGCGCCCGGCCGGATCGCGAACGGAAGCGCGTAGATCCGAGCGGGATTGCTGTCGTCAAATCTGCGACTGGAACGCGTGCGCCTTGACGGGAGCAGTCGGTACACGGAAATCTTTCGAGGGGGTGTGATAGGGCGCGAGGGGGGAAGGGGGCGAAGCGTTTTACTGGTCATCCATGGCTGCCCGCGACTGTAACATCCGGCCTGACGGGATGAAATGCGGGCGGACAGAATACGTCACGCGAACTTCCGGCGAAATCCGCCGATTTCGGCGGAGCAAGAATTCTTGCTCCACGGAGCAATCCGTAATCTGCGGTTGCTCTCAATCTGCCATTGGAACGCACAATTCACGCTCCCAATCTGCCATTGGAATGTGACTGCTCTACTCAGAGCAGAAAAAGTTGATCTGGATCTGCCATTGGAATTCAACACTAAACACAACTAAGTTGTGTTTAGGATAATGGGGAGTTTTCGAATAGGGGCCCCAAAGCTCTTTGCGTACGCTAGCTTTGGGTCAAGCAGGGGATGAGAGTTTTCGAATACACTCTAAGAACTAAGAGAGTGCCGGGCACTCTCATTGGGAGAGTATTTTCTTGTCCCATATTTAATTCTTTTTTCCAGAGTAAATCACCTCTTTTTGAGGCAGAGTATAGTAATGCCCCCCATAGAGGGTCGAATTACTCCACCCCAACAGAGTAACATAACTCTGGCCGAAGCAGAGTAGCATGAACCCACCCAAGGGAGTAGTAGTACACCGCACGAAAAGAATAGCATAACTCCGGGCCAAAATTGGGCTTTAGAATTGCTTGTAACAATTTTCATTAGGTGCAGACTCTGATGATGGCTAATAACGAGCACTACGACAAAAAAAAAACGTAAAAAAAACATGACCGAGTGAGACTCGAACCCACGACCGTTAGACGCACATCCGATTGCGAAGCAGACACGCTACCGACTAGACCGCGCTTTTCTTTTTTTTTTTTAACCTCCTTAGGGCCAACACAGTATCCGTCACCTCCTCCATGTCTCCCGAGGCTGTCGTCGATACCGCAAACCAACAAAACTCCTGAATGGCAGATTCTACGACTAGACCACGCTGAAAGATGGCGTAAGAGTGTTTATTTCTTCATGTTATAAGTATTTTCCGTGATTTGTCTCCATTTCCTTGTTTAGAATCGCAGATTTGAGTGTCTCCGCACGTGCGACAACCAAACGGACTGTAGTTAATGTGTTTGTTTTGTGCTTCGCGAGATCGGAGCGTCAATCTGACACGTCTTGTAGTAAAAAAAGATGAGCGTAACTGAAGATATGCACGGCCATTCGCACTGACTCGCTAAGCGGTTAGTCATTTGTGTGTAGGAAACATCGCACTTCTCAACTGCACACTGAACAATTCGGTTTTCTTCACCCCCCTTGGACACATTTTGGTCATTCTCGTTCACGTTCCGCGACTACAGCCATAGTACTTCAGGGTAGCCGTACCGTATACATTAGGCTTACGACAACAGGCTCCCTGCGTGACGTTCGTAGCGAAAAACATGAATGCCGATTCATATACGAAGAATGCAAATAACCGCCTGAATGCAGTTTCGATCGTGACCGATTCAATGAGGTCATATTCGCTTATTTAACTACAAATCCTAAGCTAGAAACGCAGATATTAAGAGTTCCAAGTGCCTTCCATTGTGCTGAAATTCGCTGGGAGGCGCTGGAAAAGCTGTTCTTTTTATTAGTCGTCACCAACGTCACAACAAACAAATATTATACTCTTTACTGCATATATGTTTGGTTATTAAGAAGTGGTCATCACTCGCGATGTGCCGGCACTTCGATATATAGATCAAGGAGCAGGAGTGTAACCACGTTTTACTCTCTCATGCCCGAAGAGTATATGGGCCTTCCACTCTCTCTGAGAGAGGTAGAGTATAAAGCACTTTCACTCACTCCTTTCATACAGAGTGAAAATGCTTTTCACTCCATCCGATGTTTTGCGAGAGTAGAACAACACTCTGAAGAGTAACTCGGCCTTTTTACTCCTGCGATACCCTGCGCAGTTTTTAGAGTGTAGGGTTTCGCTCTTGCCGATTGCGTCTTACGTTTCTAGAGCCACTACGGCGTCAAAGAGAAGCTACTACAAAAATAAAAGTAAGACATTCCGTTTAATAATATAAGATAACTTAAAGTTGCGTTTCTTCGTGTTTAAATGCAAAAGAAAACAAGCTTTTTAGCATCAAAAAGCAACTTTTTTTTACCTTGAATAACCACGCGCTCTTTTATCAGCCAAGAGCACGCTGAGAACCATCACTTCAGTGCGTGCCGCCATGAGTGTTTGATGCAAAGCTTTTTGGGGCAGGCTTTGGGGCTCCCGCTAAATTCGAGATATAGCATCCCTAACAAAAAAACCCAAACGCTGTCTGGGTTTCGCGCATGCGCAGTGGCCTTGACGCTATTTCTTTGGGGCCCCAAAGCTTCTGGGGCCCCTATTCTAAAACTCCCTAATGTGCTACGTAACTCAGTTCGCCCCTTAACTGATGGTCCTATCAACCCAGCAAAGCACTAATTGACCTCGAATTGCATTCCCCAAAACTGCGAAGGGTAGATGGCGAGTTAATAAGGTCCATTAAAATGTTCCATCACTCTTGAGCTGAATTAAAATGCCTTGCATATGTCTCTTTTCTCGCAAGCTCTTTGGCAGCAGGAACATCACGCAAGATCATTGCACCTGCAGAGGCAGAACGTGAGACGGCAGAGGGAGCGGTAACCAAACACATTTTTCGTCGTACTTATGTCGCTGCCCAATAAAGCAGGGACGAGTCGAGAAACTGAAACGTCGTTCCCGCAGGACACGACGTGCACCTGTTGTTACACTCGACTACGCAGCAGCACATGATTCCGATAAACTACGTGCTAGTGGGCGTGGGATAGCGTTTGGTTCTGCTCGGGCTCTCAACGACTGTCTGCTCTGACGGGCGCGCGGCCAGTCGCAGTGCACGGAGTGTATAAGCGGGAGTGTATAAGCGAGCCGCGTAAAACAAATTATGTTATCTAACTCGACAATGTTACTTATGCCAGTACTATATTAGCAAGTTAGGCTAGAAGGACAGAGCAATCGTTCACATCATCTACAACCAGAACCTCACCTTTGGGAAGCGCACCATGCGGGTCATCTGGAGGCGCACCTGCCGGAGTAGGCCATTGCTCTCGAACGGCAGCAGACCCGTCACCATCACGTAGAGAATAACGCCCAGTGACCACACGTCAGCCAACTTAGGCAGATAGCAAATGCCCTGCAGAATCTCGGGCGCGGCGTATGCTTCGCTGCCGCAGAACGTCTCGCTCAGCTCCTTGCGCTTGGTGTGCTCGTCGGCTGTAAAAATAATTAAATAAATAAATAAATAAATAAATAAATAAATAAATAAATAAATAAAATTTGCGATTGCTCGCCTTGCCTTGACCATGGTTCATGCAAGTCGAGAACTTTTCTGCCTAACCATGTCTTGTTGTGTTGCTCGCGACGAATTTATCAAGAAAAAACTTGGAGGATGCTTGAGTTTAGGCGTGAAGAGTAGAACGCGATAGCGTAATTGGGCGCTGTTCGCATACCTTCTCGTTCGCTACCAAGGTGTTGCTTCTCGGTGGACCCTTCAACCACGCCGAGAGGAAAGGAACGTCCGTGCGCCTAACATTAGCCCTTTCAAACTATCCTAGAATGGCTATACTGCAAGTGGAGTTGCGAAGTACCACTCCACGCCTGCAAGGCAATACGCGCATCTATGCAGCTGCACACTTTATTGATGCTCTGGCTGACGATAATGATCACTTATGGCTGAGCGCTTCGCAACACGTTCACCTTCAAGCCAGCCAATTTTGCGCAATTGAGATGGCGCGACACCTGGTGTATTTTGACGCTTCTACCTATAGGTCGGCAAAACTTGTGGAGCTCACTCAGACTCACTCACGAAGTATATTTTGCGCTTAGGGCCCACTCGAAATCAGACTCTCAAAACTTTTTCTGAGCCGGACTCACTTGGACTCACGCTCACGAAAATTTTCTTCAACTGGACTCACTCGGACTCAGACTCACGAAAACATTACTCACCCGGACTCACTCAGACTCATGGCTCGATGTGAGTCTGAGTGAGTCCGAGTGAGTCGACTCATGAGTGAGTTCCGCCGACTTATGCTTCTACCACTCAATATTATATGTGTTAACGCGGCGTCTCGCACTACAAGGCACCCGTAAAGGGGTTTGCTTCTGCAACAGCGTCAGTTACTGACGTGGCCCTGTGGTAGAACTGCTTGCCATGCAGAAGGCCTGGTTTCGATTCCGGCTCGAACCAGTGATTTTTATTATTTGCATCCATGACGATTTCTCGCTCTCGGACAATGCCGATTTTTCGCTCGCAACAAACGACGCTGACGCCGGAATTTCTGCGAAGCGAGCTCTTTAACGGTATGGTATGGTATGGAAAAACTTTATTTAGGTCCGTCGGGGCGTGAACTGTCACGTTAAAAAATAGGGTCACAGAAAACGCAGCACGGTGCTCCGCATATTTAGGTGAACACCAGCCCACTTAACTTTTTTTTCCTATTTTTACAATAGAAGGCAAAGCATGAATATTCCGGAATTTTACGCGCTCAAACCACGATGTGAATTTGAGACGCGCCGTACTGGAGGACTGCAGCTCGAGCTTCACCTTCTATTCTCTTGAAAGAAATGGTGCTGCCATATAGGATAGATGTATCCCAGTCCTGCATTTTTACACGGACGAGCTACGACAGAGCAAGCTTGTTCGGAGCTCGTTGCGAAGTTTAAACACTTTTCATGCGGGTGCCATGCCGTCTTCCCATGTTCTAATACAGGCATAACGACACTCGTGTAAAATTGAAAAATTACGGGGAAAGTGTGAGCCCCCCCTCCCCTCCTGGCTACGCCTGTGGTACGTTGATTCCCTGCGGAAGCGAGAATGAACACCCGTGGCTAGCCTCACAAGCATACCACATAAGGAAAAAATTGACCGCCATCCCACCCTGCGAACTTGAATGTCCAGCGAAGCTCTATCAAACACCACACATGCTGATGAGAGGGGGGCGGGGGTATGTCACATTACTTTATATGGCGGTGATAATTTCTTACTAGGAGCGAAGCTTCTTTGGCCGGCACCCCGCCGTCGCCGTTGAAGCTCCCTGGCATGGTGCCAGCTGTGGCGTCGCCCCCCAGGTCTGGGCAAAGATACTTTGAAATTGTATCGCGATACGATACAAGATACTCGGGCAAGAAGTATTTCAGATACTGATACAAGCTACTTCCGAAATAATTGTATCCGGATACGATACTTCCCAATTGTATCTTAAGATACTTCGATACATTTGCAAATTATCCATTTTAGATATATATAATGAAGCAGCGAAGGCCTATATACAAATGTGTTCACTTGAAAACTTCTTAACTGCGACCAACATTGTTTAATTTTAACGAAATAACTTTTTGTAAAACAAGATTGTCGTCTTTCTTGCTCAAGGTATATTAGCTTCATTCCGAAACAACTTTTTTGGATTCGCTTGGCTGCTTAACATGGACAGCTCATTAACCACTGCGCTGTTAGTGGTTTTTCATTGACACTTTTGTGATTGATGGGTGTCGCTGCTATACTTGGCGACCAGCTAGCGGATTGGAATATATTTGCAAGAACGTTGCTAATACGCCTTCTCTTGATTATGCAAATACCGCTGTGCAGTCTCGCCTTGTGCGCAAGCATATTGCCGTTTTCGTAATACCGTATCAACCGACATGTGTAGAGCAGCAGCAGTGTTGGTAGCGATAATATTTGTGACACATCGTGTGAAGACGATGAACTACATAGTCAGCGCTCACAATTCATGGAGGACATAAAACTGCAATTATTTTTCATATTCTATTTGTCTGCTGGCGTAAAGCGTTCGTTAGCAACATACTTAGTAACGCGCGATCTTTTACCATTTCTTTGAGAGAACTTGAGCCGCCCAGAAACGTCTCAGACGAATTGTAGTGGCACAAAGCGCCGGCAGGATGTCACTGCTATTCACCATTGCAACTTTTAGCTCTGCTTACCTGCAGATTTGTAACAATAAGAATACTTTACGGTGACCTAAAGAAAATGAAAACGAACATATCTAAGTCAAATAGCTGGGCGGTTCCGCATTAAACAACCAAATTTAATAAGCACAGCGTGTTTCACGTAAGTATAAACGATTATTTTTTTTAAAAAAAGTGGTTAACTACCGCTCAATGAAATCAAAGGTTTATGGTTTACTGTCATGTCGACCTCATTATGGTATTTTCTATATTGAGCTTGATTGGTTAATTGTATAAGGTCGATTATGCGACATTTTTAATATTCACTTTAGGCCCTAAAATGAATAATAAAAATGTCGCATCGAAATTGGCCCTAAAGTTTAGGGCCAATTTCGCTTCGACACGTCGTAGAGCGCATTTAAAGGGACCCTGAAACGGTTTTGACGATTTTGTACAAACACATTGAGCCAGTAGACCAAGTCCTAAGGCTCATTTACAGACTAATTTAAGCTCTCTGCGTACACTGTGTAATTGATTACAACGCTATAAAGCTGCGAATCGCTGCAGATCACTGCGGCTCAGCCCAACGCGTTTTCAACCGCCCATCCCCAGTATGACACGCAGTCTGCGCACGATCTGATTGGCTGCGGTGTGCGCGCACGAAAAATTGGCTGGTAGGGTGGCGGCACCTGTCGGAGCAGATATCAACCCCTCCGCGATGTCTCTGTTGCCAGACGGCGTGCGTGCTGCCGGGCGCACTCGGGCTATGGTCTCCGAGATGCACGCAACCTGTCGGCGTGCAGTCTCAGAGGTCATCACCGGGCGAAGCTCAAATCATCGAGTGTGCTCACATGAGCTCTGCGATCGCCAGCGATGCCAGCGTGTATCATGAGTTGAGGAGGCAAGGCAGGGGTAAGAAGGAGGGTATGATATAATTGGCCGTAGCCGCCTTGGTACACGGCGTGCAGCGAAATTTGTGGTGCCAATGGTTCGATGATGCTCTAGCCTAAACGCTGACAAAGCTTCAGATAACCGTTTCAGGGTCCCTTTAAAAACGACCGATCTAATTTTTTTTAGCAGCGTACATGCTGTGTGATGAATTTTTATGGGTTTTTAAAGAAAGCCCGCAAAATATGAAATAAAACCACGTTCGCAGACAGTTAAAAAATAATAATAAAGCAGAGAACGTATTTCAGCAGCAGGTTACAAAATATATATTACAATAAACAGACGGGCGATAACTATACAGAGGCCCAGGTAATGTATGCTGTCCTCCAAACGGAGGACAGCAAAGCGAGCACTTGGGCGCACATTCAAATTATCATTAAAAGAACATTTCGATTAATTAAACTGGAAGAACAAAGACACAGTATGTCAAAATATTTCCTGTTACGCAAAAGGCTTGTTCTATTGCATTTAAAATCGGCACCGATAGTGCGATGGTTGTTCGAATCTCATTCGCATGAACTCAATCTCATCGTATGTAAGTCATGCCTACATACCAAAAATATTTGAAATCGCTGATGAATGAAAGCCGCGAGGCGCAAAGCAGCTCCATTCTTGCATTCTTAATTGAGACTTTGTAACGAAGTACCACGCAAAACAAACTTCGATAACCACACTATAGTGACACTAGAATTTGAGTGAAAGACGCCGCACGCACTAGAGTACGCAGCACAGTACCGTGACTCTGCTCCACCAATTGGGACACACTGAACTCATCATCTGTCCTCGCTGGAGCGCTTTGGTGGAAGTATATACAAGAATGCCATTGTCGTTAGTTTTATTCAGGTGGCTTAGTGCTAGCAATATCAGCTGGAGAACCGGAATTCAGGTCGACGTTTACTGTTTCGCGCGGTGGTGTTTCTACAGCAGTATCTTGTATCTTAAGATACACGATACATTACTGAATGCATCGGAAATACAGATACAGATACTCATTTTGCGAGACGTATCGCGATACAAATACAAGATACCCAAAGAGTATCTAAGATAGTATCTAAGATACATGTATCTTCGATACTGCCCAGCACTGTCTCCCCCTCACGCGGGAGGATAAATGAGCTTTATGAGCGCTGGAACGCGGATGGCGTCTGCACGATGCGCAAAGCGCGAGAATACGAACGCATGCGAAACGGAGGCAGATTAGGCTCCCTCTCCCTCTTTCTTCGACTCTGCCCTCTCCCCTCAAACCGGCGAACGCGCAAAACAATCGCTTCACCCTGTCGTCCGCCCAGTGGTTGGTCCGTTGCCTGGACAATGAAACGCCGCACGCGCCTAACGCCCCGTCCGTCCCATTTCTAAGGAGCTTCGCTCATCGGTTGTATTCGTACACGGAACAACTGCTAGTTTTTGGTCGAGGCGGTGATTGGTACCGCCACCATTTTCGCTACATTCTTG
The DNA here is from genome assembly GCA_030522465.1 of Rhipicephalus appendiculatus. NCBI lineage: Eukaryota > Metazoa > Arthropoda > Arachnida > Ixodida > Ixodidae > Rhipicephalus > Rhipicephalus appendiculatus. The sequence goes on along the minus strand of JALIZH010012625.1, from coordinate 26,009 downwards.
GCCAAGACCAAATACAAATGTCATCTGTTTGTTTATTACTAATTCGGTGTCCTGTAACCAAAGTAACGGGCCTCGAGTACGTCATACAACTCCCGTAGGGCAACTTCTATGTTGAATTTGGTTGTTTCACTGTTGGAGTACAAGATACGCACCGCACTTGGCGCTACTACCAATACATGATCGGCAGTCACGAACGGGTTCTCGATAAGTTTAGCTTTATCCTGTGAGAGTGCTCCGCCGTCTCCGAATTTTGTGAGAGTTTCAGAGAAGGAGGCATCCTTCTGTCGTACCACCTGACGCAAGAGATGTAGGTCGTGTAGTGAATGCGTTTAGCAAGGGTAGATTGTTGGCCTTGTTGGTGTGACATGATCATAGGTTAAGCGCGATACTGAAGTGACGAGGACGGGACAGGGAGAACACACACGAGCGCTAACTTTCAACAAGGATTTATTGGAAGCCGGATCGCAGAATATATACATGACAAAAGGTGGACACTCAGCCATGCGCAAATGTGGTAGCATCAAGAAATGACAATTCTTTTCTGGATAATGATGAAGATGGTGCGCTGACACAATCCTGGCCTAGCTTATGTATCGTGGCCGATTCTACGATCAACCGCGTAGTTTCATCTTTGTGCATGCGTATAACGGAACACTTATCAAAAACAGGTAAACACCCACACGTGCGGCAATGCGCGGTTAACAAGCCGTCGCCCCCCTTCTTAACATTGTTTTTGTGCTCTCTAAGCCTGTCGTTAAGGCACCGCCCCGTCTGCCCCACGTAGGACTTCCCACACGACAGGGGGAGCTGGTACACGATACCTTCCTTGCATTGCACGTGCCGTGTTCTGTGATTCTTTTTACAGCCACGTGCTGGTCGTACGATCCACGGGGAAACATACCTTTGCTGCCGTTCTCTTCTTCGCACTCAAAACTAGTTAAGAGAAGTGTCGTGAGACACTGCCTCGACAATGCTCTGAGCAAATCATGCCGCCATTTAATGGAGAGCAGCCTAGACAGCCAAAAAGCACGCCTTTCACAAGCAGGCTACCCCGACCATCTCCTGGTGTCGGTCGCAGAGTCCCTGCTCAAAAAGCCTTCAGGTCGACAACAGAACACAACCGGTATCAACGAACGGAAAAAGTTTGTAACCATGCCCTACCTCCACAAGATTGCCCACAACGAAAAAAAGTGGGCGCTCGAGCAAATATTATCGTCGTTTTTACGGCTCCGAACAAGCTCTCAAAATTGTGCAGGCTCAGCAACCCAACTGCTCTCAAAGCACGTGGCTGTAAAAAGAATCACAGAACACGGCACGTGCAATGCAAGGAAGGTGTCGTGTACCAGCTCCCCCCTGTCGTGTGGGAAGTCCTACGTGGGGCAGACGGGGCGGTGCCTTAACGACAGGCTTAGAGAGCACAAAAACAATGTTAAGAAGGGGGGCGACGGCTTGTTAACCGCGCATTGCCGCACGTGCGGGTGTTTACCTGTTTTTGATAAGTGTTCCGTTATACGCATGCACAAAGATGAAACTACGCGGTTGATCGTAGAATCGGCCACGATACATAAGCTAGGCCAGGATTGTGTCAGCGCACCATCTTTATCATTATCCAGAAAAGAATTGTCATTTCTTGATGCTACCACATTTGCGCATGGCTGAGTGTCCACCTTTTGTCATGTATATATTCTGCGATCCAGCTTCCAATAAATCATTGTTGAAAGTTAGCGCTCGTGTGTGTTCTCCCTGTCCCGTCCTCGTCACTTCAGTACCGCGCTTAACTTATGATCATGAATGCGTTGTTTCCGTCTTGACTGCGTTTCAAGGTTTATCTGGCTCGAACTAGAGGAAATTGCCGCAGATCACCGCACATGATCACATCAAATCCCCCCAAAAAGGTTGATCGTAGTTGTAGGTGATTTGGTTTATCTCAGTCAGGAGTCGATGCGAGCAAAGTTGTCGGGACGAAAGCATACTTATTTCGTCGATGATGATGCACTTTACATTCCCGAACACGTTGCGGAAAGTATAGGAGTCACTGTACGAGAGGCCACCGTCATTCTTTGTTTAGTTTGGTGGTAGCGTGTACTGTGGTGCCTCCTAGGGCAACAGCTGCCTATTCTCGGCTCGCACACACCACGTATGGGTTGTAGGTCTCGTCACCTACGGTGTTGGAGTATCGGTTGTATACTTCCATGATCAGTCGCAACACGAAGGTCTTCCCACACCCTGCTGGGCCTGTAACGACCCACAGTGGTTCAGATCCGGATGTAGGGATACGGTGCACGACTTCGCAGATGACATGGTACTTTTCCGCATTAGTCATTCTCCTCATGACGAAAAACTCGTCCACAGGAAGCATCCCAGTCCTCTCCCTTAAGGCAGCGCACGGGATGTCCGTCTTCATCACAGCCACGTGTTCAGGATCATCTAGAAGACCCATGTTGCGGTCGTAGTCGAAACGAACATCCACACCATCCCGTGCTGATGATTCGGCCCCTACTGCTTCTTCTCGTATGATAGCCCTGGCCATATCCAGGATCTTTTCGAACTTCACATCCACGGAATACTCTTTTGTTTAACCATAATGGTTTCCAAATGCTGCTCATGCATGCATTCAAAATTCTTATCCAAAATGTCCGCTTCCCGTTTTAATCGATAGTAGAGTGCGACACGTTCTCTTTACAGGTCATCGATGGTGTAGTGCCTATATCTAATTATGGCCGGTGTCTCTCTGAACTTGTACACTTTAGTTCTGGTGTTGAATTAACTGAATGAGTTGCTAGCCCATGCGCGGCGGGTAAGAAGGCGCCGTTTCCCTTAAATTATAAACCTGGCGAGTTGTGTTTAAGCTACGACATTTTCCGGCCAACGAGAGGTTGACAGCTTCGCTGTAAAAAGCGGATTAATGCATCAGTCGTGGCTTCTTGATCTTGTACCCATCCGAATATGAATTTATGTGCGCGCGTCTTCTTCAAGGGGCCCCTAAACCACCCCGAGGTCGACATTCAGTTGTGGGGTTGAAGTTGTGCCCGAGTCTACGATTAGCACGTAGCCGTGAGAATTTTTCGAAACGGTACCTTATTAGCGGAGTTTCACGAGTTTGATGATACAGAAGAGGCCCTCACTCGTTTCGCTCTTTCCTTCACTATGCCACGTTCCTCTCTCCTGGCAGAGTGCTCCTCCTAACCGTGCGAAGAGAAAGAGCCGCGAGCGCCCGGACTTGCGAGCGGAAAGACAGGCATTGTGGATGACGAGCAGACGACATGATGACGTCATGGTGAACGCTTAGGGGCTGAGCATTGCCGAAAGACCCGGAGAGTGGAACAGATCGTTCCTTGGAAATTGTGGGGCGCCCGCGCATCGTACGATCTAAGCCGCAGAGAAGCGAAACGGGAGTAAGTGCTGCATTTCGTCCCGGCAACGAACAGTTAAGGCTGGTTCACACCGAAGGCGCATCGACAAAGCGGGCTTTTCGAAGCGGCGAGAAGGCTAGTGCGCGCACCTGTTCAGACCGCACGCCGCCTTTGGCTGCCCGCGCGGCCGAGGAGGCGGGGCATCGCGCGCATGTCCCTATCACGTGGCACTGCTTCTCCCAAAGATACACCAGCGCCACCGCCGCAGCGCGTTCTGATTGGCTGCGGCAAAGCGGCGACCTTGGGAGGGCGGCAAAAAATTGGTCCGGGAGCGATCGGACTTGCCGCCTCGTTTTCCTCCTGCTTTCGCCGCCTGGAGAGGAGGTTTTCCCCGCTTTCCGCTTTGACGCCTTGCCGCTTTGGCCGCCCCGCCTTCGGTGTGAACGAGCCTTCAGGGACTGTACACGGGCTTTCCGCACACCCGCATCGCACGTGGCGGGACACCTGCCGCACGCAAGCGGAGGGCGAATGAACGTATCGGCGACGCTCTTTCGCCCTCCGCTTGCGTGCGGCAGGTGTCCCGCCACGTGCGATGCGGGTGTGCGGGGGGGCGGCCAAAGCGGCCAAGAGGCAAGGCGGAAAGCGGGGAAAACCTCCTTTCCAGGCGGCGAAAGCGGGCGGAAAACGAGGCGGCAAGTCCGATTGCTCCCGGACCAATTTCTTGCCGCCCGCCCAAGGTCGCCGCTTTGCCGCAGCCAATCAGAACGCGCTGCGGCGGTGGCGCGGCGTTGGCGCTGGTGTATCTTTGGGAGAAGCAGTGCCACGTGATAACGACACGCGCGCGATGCCCCGCCTCTTAGGGCCGCGCGGGCAGCCAAGGGCGGCGTGCGGTCTGAACAGGTGCGCGCACTAGCCTCCTCCCCGCCGCTTCGAAAAGCCCGCTTTCCCGCCTTCGGTGTGAACCAGCCTTTAGTCCGCGGGTGGGATTAACTGCAAGACGAGGGTGCCGTGTACAAAATGAGGGAGGAACTGTTAGACCATAGGGAGCAACGTTTACTCCCATGGAACTTTCCGGCGCAGTGGCGGTCTCTAACGAATGGTCAGCATGCGCGTAAGCAAATAGTCCTCTAAAGAAATCAACTGTTAACAGGTTATTAAATGTGAAGCATTTCTTAGCGAACTTCAGCGACTTTAGCGTATCTATCTATCTATCTATCTATCTATCTATCTATCTATCTATCTATCTATCTATCTATCTATCTATCTATCTATCTATCTATCTATCTATCTATCTGTGTAGCCGCCTACGATTTTGTGCTCTCCTGGCCGTATCGTTAATGGAATTTATACCAAAATTGGTATGGCATAACATGGCTGCATGACGAACACGAATGACTGGTCATATCATGAAAGTCATGATTAATTTGTCATGAAAAGTATGATTTACACTCCATGACCATAGTGCTCGAGGCTGTTTTCTTAACTTGATATATCCAAAAATTGGTACGATGAGACATTTCTGCCTGACCAACATAAATGACAAGTGGTAATATGAAAATCATGACCTGCATGTCATGTACAACATCATTTACCTGCCGCGCTCATGGCGCGCTGACGGCCGTTTTGCTAGCTTGATATACACTAAATTTGGTATCGAGTAACGTGACTGTATGACGAGCATAAATGACATGTGGTAATATGGAAATCATGACATGTCATGTGCAAAATGACTTGCATGCCACGCTCATGACACTCTCGTGGCCGCTTCGCTAGCTTTATATACACCAAATTTGGCATTGAGCGACGTGGTTCTATGACGAACATAAATGACAAGTGGTAATAGGGAAATCATGACATGTCATGTGCAACATGACTTGCATGCCACACGCATGGCGCGCTCACGGCCGTTTAGCTAGCTTGATATACACAAAAATTGGTAGTGCGGGAGGTGAGTGTATAGCAAACATAAGTGGCAGGTGGTAACATGAAAATCTTGGCATGCATGTCATCTACAATGTCATTTACATGCCACGCTCATGGTGCGCTTGCGTCGAGTTCGCTAGCTTGATATACACCAAAATTGGTATTGCGCGATGTGACTGTATGACGAACATGAAAAACAGGTCCTAACATGTAAATCATAACATGCATATTATGTACAGCATGATTTGCTCCTTGCTGGCTGCTTCGCATTACATCGATTCCCACAGTGCGTGGGACCTGCCAGTTTTTTTAGTGTAAACGGTCATGACGACTACGGCAACTACGGCAGAAGTAAGGTAATATCGTTTATATGGCATAATAAGCAAATGTGAGAAAGCACACGCACACACACACGCACGCACAAATGTGCACGCGCCCAAGCTGTATCCATGCGTGGCGTGGTGTTCTCATATGTGCGGCAAGCTAGCCCTGGGCGGTGTTGCGGTATGTTGTGGATGTGTTCTCGTTTCGTGGTTGCGATTGCTGCCACTTATGGTGCACTGAATGTTCTTCGCGCTGTGGCTACTGCAATGGAGTGCTACGACATACTACGCGCCGACTGGATATCGCCTAAGAAGTGAGTGTAAACAAGGCTGCGATCACTCCTGGTGATTTTACCTGTGTGCTGTTGATATGTAACGGTCACCGCTTATTTAAAATTCACGTTCTTCGCGAACAAAACACTCATGGTTGATGACGTGAATGCTGTTCCGCCTGCTATATAACACGCATAATGGCTGGATCATCGAAACATGGTAACCTCGGTGAGGGCTCAACATTTGCTGTAGGAAGTACAGCTGTTCAAAAAAAATTTTCAGCGCTGCAGAAATAAGCGTTGTTTATCATAAATTTCCGCGCTTTTCTAAAAGAAAGGTCACGTCAACTGCGCACAATGCCTTCCTACTGCAAAGCAAACAAGTCATTTGGGAAGATTGGCTCATAAAATTGCATGTCTAGCGAAAGGATTAGCACCGCTAACACAGGTAGTCGGCGACCCGCATCGGCGACTTCGCTCATATGTAGCGATGCTAGGAATCATATAATTTTTCTATCTCTCAAATGAAGCGCAAGTTTTATTGATAAATAAGTGGGCCCAAATGGGTGTCGCTGTGAAAGCTTGCAACGTTAAATTCGAGAACGGGCTTCTTGAGCTTTACAACAGATTTTTAACTGTTCGATTTTATTATGACAGGTTCTGTGAAAGAGAAGTTTTCGTCTCATTTTTAGGCATGCGGCATTTCTAAAAGACGCCGTGTGATGTAGCTACAAGTGCACGCACACTTCTGGTGGAAATAATGAATATTTCTGCATTTACTTTTTCAGAGAATCGGCGAACGAGCACGTTGCGCCTCCTGAGAAACGTCTTCAACATCTTGCAGCTACGAACACTCTCTCAGCAGCTGTCGATGGTGCAGTTGCACTTCCTGAAGTCGGCTGGACAGCATCCATTCCAATAAAACATTTCACTTTTCATTGCCTCTCCTAGAATACAGGGAAGCCATCCTATCTTCTGTATTCAAAAAACAAAGTTGTTTAACTTATGTGTACGCACGATGCTGCAGAATTTGCACGAGTCGTTCAATAAACTTGGTTGTTTCTTTAGGCGTTTTCGTTTTTCCGCACAGTTTCGCTGAACGATATAACCAACAGCGTTCTGTACACTGAGCAGCGAGCCAGCTTGACACCGCGACAGGAGCATATATTGGAACGTTTACATATACATACATTCATCAAGCGCGCAAATTCGCTCGAAGCAACCACGCAGAAAAACCAATCCAACGCATTTTACATTTTCACGAACGTCATAACCGAATTGTTGTTCGCGAAACACTGAAGGCTGAAAAGTCCAATGTAAGGAACCTTGCCACTTTGACGAAGTAGTGGTTAGCGTACGCGGCTGCTGATTCAATGGTTGCGCGTTCGAATCCTGTGTGATTGTTGTGAATTTTCTGTAGTTTACTTCTGAATTTATTTTTGTGTATTGATTCTATGGCCCATATTCACAAACGCTCCTCGACTCGAAACTCGACCTCAAGGGATCCTTGAGACTTCTCGCGTTGCAGAAATCGCAACGCGAAACTGTCCCAAGGATCCCTTCAGGTCGAGTTTCCGAGTCGAGGAGCGTTTGTGAATATGGGCCTATGTGTCGTCAAATGCGTCTGTCAACCTCCAAATTCTCAGTAATGAAACCACAAACTGTAATAAATTTATTTATTTTTATCGAGAAGGAGCAACTGTTGGTCCCATCAGGGGTAAAAGTTCGTCCCTACGCTGTTACCATGCAAAAGGAGGAATAAATCAGATGCTCCCATAAAGGGGCAACTTTACACCCCGGCATTTCGTCCCTCAAAAGTACTGAGGACTAACAGTTCGTCCCCACACAGTTACTCCCTAAACGACGAATCATTCATCCCTTAGGGAGTAATGGTTGTGGTAAGGCAGTTACCCCCCAAAAGGACGAGCCAGAGACCTCTTTTCGACCTTTGCGGCTTAGAGTGTAACGCTGCCACGTTTGACATCATTGATCGTGACGGCATTCTGAACTCTGTGGCAGAACAGCGCAGACAATGGGACGAAGAACATACTGGACGCAGCGCTGACTATCAACTCAGAGCGCTGTGTCCTGCGTGCTCTTCGTACCGTTGTCTGCGCTGTTCTGCCACAGAGTCCATGAGCCAACTAGCCCAGCTATAGGAACCCTTGTGCATTACATTCTGAACTCGATGCTCGCGTTTACTTGAAATGTTAAGAAATTCACCGATGATTACGATACTCCCTAATGCAAATTCTTAGTGCAGCTTTGTGTTGGGGCAACGCCAACAATGTTTGAAGTTTTGGCTATCCGCAGTTATAGCAATGTAACATTCGTTACATATTGCCACAGCAACTGCCAGCGCTCGAGTGTTATGCACACCACTCTGTGCAATTACTGGCGTCGCGAACCATGCGAAATGCCGACAGCCCCGTTACAAGCGAAGCCAGCCGCAGCGCACGTGCCAGCACTGCATGCGCACGAGCTCCGACCGAGGTGCCAGCGCACGTGATGGAGGAAGAAAGCCAGGTTATAGAGGCCAGTGGCTGACAGACTCCGCGTTCCCTTTTTTTCGTCCTCGCTCGCTCTATCGGTTACGCCGACGCCGACAACGCCAATGTCAACGCCGCTGAACGCGGAGGTGGTTTAGGGGCCCTCAAGGGCTACACCTATCATTTTCCTTTCCATTGCTCACTGCGCCGTCCTCAATTTAAATTGAACCCTCTTGGTAAGCATCCAGGTTTCTGCTCCGTATGTAAGTACCGGTAAGATGCAGCTGTTATATGCCTTCCTCTTGAGGGATAATGGTAAACTACCATACATGATTTGAGCATGCCTGGCGAACGTGCACCACCCCATTCTTATTAAGGCGAAAGCCTTTGATGTCTCATATTCGCGGTGACCGACGTCCGTCCGGCCCCCTGCAAAGGTGCCAGCTGTGGCGTCTCCCCAGTGTTGTACAGAACGGCGTTCCAAGGAACGACGTTCCAGGAACTAGTTCCTTTTGGGAGGAACGGAGGAACGCTACCGTTCCATTCAGGATCGGTGGAACTGTGACGGTAACTCATTACGTTTACGAGGGAACGGCAGAGGGAACAGCGTTCCTTTTGTAAACGTTCCACGGCATTCTACGGGCGCACGCACGCAGCCCATCACGCAGAAAAGGGCGAATGCGCAACCGCGTGAGGCACCAAAATGTACCACTCGCCTATCACGTGACTATGATGCATCCTGGTTTTCACTTTAAGGAGCCTGCCGGCGGCGTAGGGTAGCGAAAGACGTCGAGACTGAAAACGTGTGGGAGGAACAGTTGATTTTTTACAGCAGAGCTGTTAGGCTCGAGGTTTGCCTCGTGTCGTAGAAAGGAAATTATCATCATCATGAACCAGCACGCGCTCTCTTCTCCCTCTTCCTCTTTTGCTTCGCTCCCAGAACACGTTCTCTGTTTTGTCCGGGGCAGGATGCAATAACTCTGATGGGTGAGAGAACGAGCACAGCGAGAGCGAAAGAAAGAGACACAGAGGAAGAGAAAAAGAGAAATTCTTGGCGAGGAAAAGTTTCGGCGAGGCGAGATTCGAGACCGCCTATCCACGATCCGAAGGCGAGCGTCCTAACCACTCGGCTATCCACTTTTTTAAATGCGAAGCATTTCTTAGCGAACTTCGGCGACTTTGAGCGTATCTATCTATCTATCAAGGCTATCTATCTATCTAGCCGCCTACGACTTTGTGCTCTCCTGGCCGTATCGTTAATGGGATATCTACCAAATTTGGTATGGCATAACATGACCGTATGACGAAACATAAACGGCTGGTCATATCATGAAAATTATGACTAACTTGTCATGAAAAGCATGATTTACATGCCACACTCATGGCGCGCTCGCGGCCGTTTCGTTAGCTTGAGATACACCAAATTTGGTATTGAGTGACGTGACTGTATGAAGAACATAAATGACCAGTGGTAATATGGAAATCATGACTTGTCATGTGCGACATGACTTGCATGCCACGCGCATGGCGCGCTCGCGGCCGTTTCGTTAGCTTGATATACACCAAACTTGTATTGAGTGACGTGACTGCATGACGAACATAAATGACACGTGGTAATATGGAAATCATGACATCTCATGAGCGACATGACTTGCATTCCACGCTCATGGCGCGCTCGCGGCCATTTCGTTAGCGTGATATACACCAAACTTGATACTTGAGTGACGTGACTGTATGACGAACATAAATGACACGTGGTAATATGGAAATCATGACATGTCATGAGCGACATGACTTGCAATTCCACGCTCATGGCGCGCTCGCGGCCGTTTCGTTAGCTTGATATACACCAAATTTGGTATTGAGTGACATGACTCTATGACGAACATAAATGACAAGTGGTAATATGGAAAATCATGACATGTCATGAGCGACGTGACTTACATTCCACGCTCATGGCGCGCTCGCGGCCGTTTCGTTAGCTTGATATACACCAAATTTGGTATTGAGTGACACGACTGTATGACGAACATAAATGACAAGTGGTAATATGGAAATCATGACATGTCATGAGCGACATGACTTGCATTCCACGCTCATGGCGCGCTCACGGCCGTTTCGTTAGCTTGATATACACCAAATTTGGTATTGAGTGACATGAGTGCATGACGAACATAAATGACACGTGGTAATATGGAAATCATGACATGTCATGAGCGACATGACTTGCATTCCACGCTCATGGCGCGCTCGCGGCCGTTTCGTTAGCTTGATATACACCAAATTTGGTATTGAGTGACGTGACTGTATGAAGAACATAAATGACAAGTGGTAATATGGAAATCATGACATGTCATGAAAAGCATGATTTACATGCCACACTCATGGCGCGCTCGCGGCCGTTTCGTTAGCTTGAGATACACCAAATTTGGTATTGAGTGACGTGAGTGTATGAAGAACATAAATGACCAGTGGTAATATGGAAATCATGACACGTCATGAGCGACATGACTTGCATTCCACGCTCATGGCGCGCTCGCGGCCATTTCGTTAGCGTGATATACACCAAACTTGATATTGAGTGACGTGACTGTATGACGAACATAAATAACAAGTGGTAATATGGAAATCATGACATGTCATGAGCGACATGACTTGCAATCCACGCTCATGGCGCGCTCGCGGCCGTTTCGTTAGCTTGATATACACCAAACTTGGATATTGAGTGACGTGACTGTATGACGAACATAAATGACACGTGGTAATATGGAAATCATGACATGTCATGAGCGACATGAATTGCAATTCCACGCTCATGGCGCGCTCGCGGCCGTTTCGTTAGCTCGAGATACACCAAATTTGGTATTGAGTGACACGACTGTATGACGAACATAAATGACAAGTGGTAATATGGAAAATCATGACATGTCATGAGCGACGTGACTTGCATTCCACGCTCATGGCGCGCTCACGGCCGTTTCGTTAGCTTGAGATACACCAAATTTGGTATTGAGTGACATGAGTGCATGACGAACATAAATGACACGTGGTAATATGGAAATCATGACATGTCATGAGCGACATGACTTGCATTCCACGCTCATGGCGCGCTCACGGCCGTTTCGTTAAGCTTGAGATACACCAAATTTGGTATTGAGCGACATGACTGTATGACGAACATAAATGACAAGAGGTAATATGGAAATCGTGACATGTCATGAGCGACATGACTTGCATTCCACGCTCATGGCGCGCTCGCGGCCGTTTTCGTTAGCGTGATATACACCAAATTTGGTATTGAGTGACATGACTGTATAACGAACATAAGTGGCAGGTGCTAACATGAAAATCTTGGCGTGCATCTCATCTACAACGCCATTTACATGCCACGCTCATGGTGCGCTTGCGTCCAGTTCGCTAGCTTGATATACACCAAAACTGGTATTGCGCGACGTGACTGACGAACATAAATGACAGGTCCTAACATGTAAAACATGACATGCAAATTGTGTAAAGCATGATTTGCTCCTTCCTGGCTGCTTCGCATTACATCGATTCCTACAGTGCGTGGGATCTGCCGGCTTTTTCTTTCATGGTAATTATTCAACATAGCTAGGCATGGCACTTTACAGCAATTCAATACAGACAGAGAACTAATATGTTCATTGTGCTCGTATCGCGACCCAACGACGAACACATAGCAGTAAAGAATTTGCATTCACAGATCCAATACATCAAGTAACGGCCATTACCATTTATACACTAGAATGGTGGTAAGGATAAACACCTCAGCAATGCAAATACCATTCTGGCTGACTTTCCATTTGCTCTTATACATTTCTTAGCTGAGTGACCATCCCAATGAAGTGACATGTTGAGGAAATTATTGGCGCTGTGTTTCTCTGCAACATGCGCGCACACTAGCAGGGCGTAGCATAGCCTTGCCTAGTAGGGTATACCAATGGGGTAGGAAAGGGAAGTGAGTGTGAGGTGGAGGGGGGGAACCAGTATAGAAAAACAGAGAGAGAGAAAGACAGATATATAAAGAAAGAGAAAGAGAAATGTAGAGAGAAAGAAAGGGACGAAAGACAGATTAAGATAGACAGAGAACGAAATATACTGAAATATGTTCGCTCACTGCAAACAGGGGACTTTTACTCGCATTGAAATATTGAATCAGCACTGATTAAACGCCTAAGTATTGTCACTTTTCATGGGGTTTTCTGTGCAAGAAATTTATTTATATTGGTACATTGGCGGATATTACTCTTTGAATATCTGAAGCGCAGTATCCTGGCTGCGCCTTCGAAGACCGAAGTGGAATGTGCCATATGTGTTAGACTTGAAATAGACGAGCACAAAAGTTGCAGTAGGGCCGGTGGTCTCTAAAAAATTAGTCTAGAAGCGTTCACTTAGGTTCTTTTTACGTACGTATAACCTGCTGGCGGCAGTGTTAAATTCGTATAAATATATGCAGCTTGATGTGAGCTTTAAATTGCTCACTTTATTTCGTCTCAGGATTATCCGGCATTATATTTTGATTAAGAAGTCAAATGTAACGTTAATGTAACGACACGTTCCAATTTTCGAAATGTAACTGTAACGAGTTCCTTTCGCATTTAAGGAACTTGTAACCGGAACTCGTTCCAAAATTGGGAAGGAACGAGTAACGAGCTTTCGTTACAGTTTTAGAGCAGATACCTGTCCACCCAAGTCCATTCTAGGGAACGATCCACTTATACGTCCTCTAATGTTCTTCATTCTACAAATAAAGTTCGATTTAGAATTACGCAGCTATTCTTGTCCATTATATAGCGCCTCGTGGCTGGCGCGCCATAGCCGTAGTCGATTTTGCGCCATCAAATCTTATTTACCATATTTATTTCTCTCTTCATATTCCAGGCCATGGGCAGAAAAGCGTCTCGCTCTCCCGTAGCCGAGAGTAGATGTAAGCATGTGTACCACTCTCAAGCCCGGTTCAGGAAAACACAGATTTTTTTTATTCACACTTCTACGCCATTCCAAGAAGCTACCTCATCCTCCTCTTCAGCAGAACCCCCCACTACCAGCTCATGTCCCAAGCTGTTGTGCGCCAGAAGAAGAAAATTCTGCCACACATGAAATGGCTGCCGGCGAAGCTGATTGGTGGGAGATAATACAAGCCACAATCTTGTGCATGTTGGCACGGGCAAACCCCACAAAACTACGTCACACTGCACTGTGCACTCGTCCATATGGGCTAAATTGTTTGCTGTCACTGTGCAATATAAATCTTGGGCTTTACGGATGACACCACGACAGAAGAGATGCCTGAGTGACCGCACGCCATCTCATCAAGCAGGCGGAAAAACCTGCGCCGCGAAGCTCGATTGGCTTGTTCTCTAACGTTCTCGTTTCGTCATCGCAACGACGCGCGGATATTTTTTTCGTTTGATTTCCCGGATAACAGCCCTGGCTTTTCACTCAAGGTCACGTCAAGAAAAACTTGACTGTGGGCTAGTTGGTTAGACATGATAAACATTTCTTGCGCAAACTTTACAAAAGACGGCGATGAAGGACGTGCAAAACACATCAGCGCAAACTAACTCTTTGATGTACATGAAATATATACATTGACCACACGCGTGCGCAGAAGTGCTCAAGCTACCGACGCCCCCCTGTCCTCGTTTATCAGCTCAATTTCCGAGGTGAAGAAACTGAAATTACTGAAATTGTGCACAGGTCGAACAAGCAGACGGAAAGGGAGGTCGTCGAAGCCTTCACTATAAAAATGGCGGCAGAGGGCGCGTGTGTAAGCGCGCCGTCGATAGCGCTCAGTCAAACGGAAATTGAGCTGATAAACGAGGACAGGGGCGTCGGTAGCTTGCGCGTGGTTATTTCATGTTCATCAAAGAGTTGTTAGCTTGCTCTGATGTGTTTTGTATGTCCTTCATCGCTGTCTTCAAGTTCTTTTTTGTAAAGTTTGCGCAAGAAACGTTTGTCACTTGAAGGTCGCGCACAACGGGAGCCAAAAGTATTCCATGCTGAATAAACCGTAAAAAGGCGACTGAAAGTAGCTTTGAACTACTTTGCCAGTCACGTACGAATGTCATGCCTTGACTGCTGCCATCGCCGTTATCCCGTTGAGAGCGTTTTCATGTATAGCTCTTGCCCTGTGGTGAATCACCCTATCTACCCTATCAATGCATGTGTATGTTGTTTCCCTGAACCTGTCCTTGCATTCGACGATTCGTGCCCGCGCCAAGTGGCATTCTAAAATGCCTGCACTATACCCACTGCAGTAGCGGGCGAAGCTGAAGTCTGTGAGCTTGACGACGTCCACTGTGGTGAGTAGGACGTTCTCGCACTTGAGGTCTCGATGGGCGACGTCGTTCTTGTGCAGGTACGCCAAGGCGCTCGCCAGCTGCATAAAGAACTGGTGGGTCGTTTTCTCGTCCAGACGTTTCACTTTCTGAAATCAAACGAAGTCGACATTAACACAAGTGTCAACAATATGAATAAAATTCGACGAATCGTTGATTCACAGCACGCACGCCAACATAACACGGGACGAGGACGGCCTTCTCACTTTGTGATAAACTCCTATTACGATATCGATTGTACGCTCACGACAGGCATATTTTCGCCGTTGCCATGAGGTTCCGCATAATGTCCAAGGCCGCTCACAGTGCCCCGCGATCATAGGTTGTGTGCGCTGGTGAAAGCGTGCGACAGCAGTCAACGGTCGCGGCTCAAGCAGAGAAAAAACGCGCCGATCGTCTTGAACATCAGAGAGTGGCTCCGGCGAGGACTGCTCACATTCAGCTACCGTGCGCGGTCCAGCGCGTTCCATTTTCACAGGGATCAGTACTACTATCTGAGGTTTAACGTCCCAAAACCACCATATGATTATGAGAGACGCCGTAGTGGAGGGCTCCGGAAATTTCGACCACCTGGGGTTCTTTAACGTGCGCCTAAATACAGGGATCAGCAGACGGCTCGTATATTTGAACGTGCTGTGTTCCCAGCCCTCTATCCGCTTTGGAGTGATGGGCAGCCCGAAGGTGGCTACGCTGGCTGCAGCGGCCACGTTTCCTTACAGAAGCCCACGGTGGTAGAATAAGAGGTGGCCAAACGAACGCCGCAAGCGCATCGCCGATCCTCTCGAGTTTCTCGCAGCAGTCCCCAGACTACGGAACGGATCTATGGGCTCAAAGACGCGCATCGCGAGCTTTGGCTGCGCTGATAAGGGAGCAATTTTTCTGGCTTTAAACGTTGTTTCTGTTTACAATAGTTTGTCTGTCTGCCACCTTTGTTCATAATATTAAGTGTTACAGTATCTACGGAGTTTAAAAAGTTCTAATCGGCGCCAGTAATTTCTACAAGGCTGACACAGAACGCCCATCGCAAGGCACACGCTTTTTGTTTTTTCCTCGAATCTTGAATATCCCTACAGGCGAGTGGCACAAAGTAACTAAATAATGGTTTTCAAGTTATTGTGGATAGAATTGGGCTTACGGACGTAGTTGTTAACTATGACGCAGGAATGAGCCGAGGAAAGCAGCACAGCGTTGCACAGGTCGCGAAGGAACAACGTGGTGTCGGTTTCTGACGAGTGTTTACGACGCGTGTATAAAATCGCACTGAGAAATACAACGGATATGTATTGCAGTGCAAAGTTATCTTAGAAGTTTGACACTCGCATCTCCTCTGCAACGAACACTTTTCCTGAACGCGTACCTCAGTTCGGAAGCGCACGCCACTAGACAACTGCAGTTCGGCTCTTGCAGCTGCCGTACGGATGAGTTTTTAAGCGCGCAGAACACGGATATTAAGTTCTCGTCAATTTTTGGCAGCACAGCGCGGTCCACTGACCGTTCGGCACTGGATGACGAAAGAAACGGCCGCCTTTTCTTGGTCCGCCAAAGACTGCGGCTCAGCCTGTCCGTGGTGGCCTCTCCTTACGGAGAGGCTAGCAGACGATTCCGCGACTGCGCCCAAAAAAGAATGGCGGACGCGCCCAGTGTTGCCGGAGCAAGAGGCATTATGAATACACCCGCTGGAAAATAAATGAACTGGAAATCTCTTTTGTTGCAAAGCACTCACGGTGGCTAACAAGGACCAGAAAACGCGTGAAACACGCAGCAAGTGAAGCCGCGGTGAGCGTTGTATACATTAGCCTTCACTTGGGATGCACACTGCAGACAAATAGCGCGCGCTGAAACTGAAGTTGTACAAGAAATACCACGCGGTTGCAGAAAGCGTCGCGACGAACATTACTATTTTGAATTCAACCTGTCATCTCCGTGAGTTAATCTTCCTGTTTCCAGCTTGGAAACGGATGATAAATTTTTCCAACTCGGTTTTTCATCAACAATAATAGTAACCTACACATAAACACACACTGACGAAGGCTTGCCCACCATCCCCGAACGTTTAACAATAATTAAAGGCTACGTCGTGTTTTCTCGCTCATGCTATCCTAAGCTTTAGGTTATAGTATTCTCCGGTACGGTGTTACGGCGTTTGGTCACTGTGCGATTCGAAGAAAAAATTGAATAAGTTCTATCCTTCATTCTATTTTGAAAGTTATCAGTTATGATTTAAGACTACCGTCAGGCGCAGACCTTTTGTAATCATTGATTTGCTCTAACTTCGATGCGCTTTTGACTGAGGCGGCTGTCCTGGGGCATTTTTGGCCTACTAAGTACGCTCCTACGCGCTGCCTCCGACCGCAAAACCGCTTTCGGGTGCTCCACCAGACACGGTCAGCGCACTCGTAGCTACTTCATACCGTCCTGCCTTAATGAACTACCCGCGAGTGCCCTTCGTGTAAAAACAAAATATAAAAACTGAAGAAACTCTTCGTTGCATTAATCTTAACTCATTCGTGATATCTCTTCGTTTCCTTCGAATAAATTCCGTCGTGGGACTGGAACCTGATAAAGTGATCATGTTTTTAAAGGTATGCATAGACTTTGATGTACAGAAGAAAAAAAAATGTTTTTCTTTTTGTTTTTTGACACACGCCAGAATGATGTTCACTGCATTCATCATGTGTTCCTTTCTTTCCTGGCCTCTGTCGCTTTTTATTACTTCACCGAAAGACTGATGGTATTCTGTTATCGTATGGTTGTCATGTCGCTGTTGCATATATGAACAAAAAAGTCATTTAAGGCTAGGTGACGTCATTTGGGCTACCTAAAACTTACCTCTTCCCGCACTGATTTACGCACCCGTCTATATTTTACGTTTCTGCTAACAAAACAAATTTTGCATTTCTTTTTTGTGCATGCTGTTAGCTAACACAATTCCTGTGTCTGCTGTCTGTCGGCTCTGCCCTTCAAGCCCAATGAGGCTTTTGCAAGCGCATTTTGTACTGATGGCCTGTCTTGATGTTAATAAATTATTATTTACTACTACTACTATTATTATTATTATTATTATTATTATTATTATTATTATTATTATTATTATTATTATTATTATTATTATTATTGTTGTTGTTGTTGTTTCTGTTGTTGTTGTAAAGTGAAAATAAAAGGCACAGACTAGTGTAACGATAATATGCAGCTTTTCTGGACACCAGCGGTTTAATTCGCGTGAACGACACCAACTGGCGTATCGACCTTACAGAATTCAAAAGTCCCGCCATGACGTATGCAGTGACGCGGCACTAAATAAAAGAGAATAAAAAAATGGTACGCACGCCCTCAGACTGTCGCTTCACCTCAGTGCACAGAATAGAGCGCTGTGTGTCGGCGTTATCTCGGCGGCGACTATTGGCAATGAATCGACCGTTCTTCTAGACGTACCGTGCCAGACAGCTCGCAGCATTCCGCACGAAATGTCTGGGCCGTGATAGATGCACCCGCAATACATCAAGAGAATCGTGTTTTTGTTTGTTTGTTTGTTTGTTTGTTTGTTTGTTTGTTTGTTTGTTTGTTTGTTTGTTTGTTTGTTTGTTTGTTTGTTTGTTTGTTTGTTTGTTTGTTTGTTCAGTTTCTGCGCTGCCGTAGCGGTGGGATATTGGAGCAGCATGCTGCTTACCGAGTTTCCTCTTGAGCTAGCGTGAAAACATTATGCTTGGGTGCGAATAGGATATTGTGGTTGTATAATAACCAAATTTTTTTGGTGCACTTAGGTTTTGCTCGTCTGCTCCTTGCATTACCTCAAAGTAAACCCGGATAAGTTTAAGAACGCTAGGAATGAGAGTTAAAAAAAATGCAGTTAACGATAGCTTTTTGTTTTGTTTTCATTTAGCTCTTATCGAAATCTGGCTGCTAACGCCAGCTTGGCGCCATCGAAGCGGGCGTGCGAAAATGATACAGTCGTTGAAATATGATCTTGTACACAAAATATGAACTTGGGTTAGTTTTTTTTCTTTTTTTTTTTTCTTTTTTTTTTTTTGTAGGAATGAACGTAGGCTACAACACATACGACCGAACGTGTCGTGTAATAACCTCTAGGTCCGCCCTCTCTAACACAATCTCTCCACCGTCTTTCAACAGGTCTGATGTTACCTGATCCTCACCAGCGGCTTTGCCTCTTTGAATTCCCTTTAGGGCTTTCTTTACTTCTCCTGTCAATACTGGTGGGATGTCAGACTCCTCTGTGCTATTATTGCTTCTTACGTTATCATCCTGACTGTCTCGGCTGCTGTACAGATCTCTGTAGAACTCTTCCGCCACCTCAACTATTCTATCCATATTGGTTGTGACCTTGCCTTCCTTGTCTCTTAATGCATACATCTGATTTTTGCCTATGCACAGTTTTGTCTTCATAGATTTGAGGCTTCTTCCGTTCTTAATAGCATGCTCAATTCTCTCCATATTATACTTTCTTATGTCGGCTACTTTACGCCTATTGATTAACTTGGAAAGCTCCGCCAGCTCTATTTTGTCTGTTGCATTTGAGGCTTTCATGGTTTGACGTTTCTTAATGAGGTTTTTCGTCTCTTGGGATAGCTTCCCAGTGTCCTGTCTAACGACTGTACCCCCGACTTCCGCTGCACACTCCTTAATGATACTAGTCATTAAGGAGTCAAGAATAGCTGCGCACGTCCCTCTATCCCGCCCCCAAAAAAAAAGGCACCTATATATTTCTTCTGTTTCTTTTTTTTTTCTTTTTTTTCTACAGTCGACTGACTCATATGCTGGAGGTGATTGTCTTGAATCCGTTTGGCGCAGATACACCGAGCTATTACACCGGGTCATGATCTTGGTGCCACACGGACACTTTTGATCGCGATCAGGGCCGGTACGGATCGAGTTCGGCTCGGCGGTTAGCCAAACAGTGATTAAGGCCCGTGTTCATAAATCGACCTTATTTTAGGAGCGATTAGGGCCTAGCCTTGTCGTCGTCCGCGTCCATTACGGGAGATTCGTGGATGTGAGACACACAAATAAAGGTTTAACAAAAGACTAATATCAATCATAATTGTGACAGAACGATATAAAACACCTAGAAGCACAAACCCTTTATACTAGTCGGCGATTTAAGTTACAAATTATGGACCTTAGGACCTAGCTTTGTCGTCGAAGCTCACTGTCCGCTGCCATGGTGGTTAGAAAACCATTGCTATAGTCGAAACATATGAGTGTATGTGAATAAAAAAATATTTACAATAGGCGAACAACAATTATAATTGTGAAGGAACAATATAAAACACCTACAAGGACAAACCCTTTACATTAGTCGGGGACTTCGACGTAGACATTATGAACCTTAGGACGGAGCTTTGTCGTGGACTCCTTATGTCACTCAATTCATATTATGTGGGGCAACGCTCGGGTAACATATGTGAGACGCAAAAAAAGGTTTAACAATACAGTTATATCAGTCATAATTGCTACAGAACAATACAAAACACCAACAAGCACAAACCCTTTATACTAGTCGGCGACTTCAACGTAGACATTATGGACCTTGCAACCTAAACGGAATGTCAGCTCCAGGACGCGACGGAATAACGAATAAAATGCTTCGCGATCTCGATGATAAGTCGATTAAGATTATCACCGAGGAGGTGAACCACATCTGGGAGTCTGGGGTCTTCCCTGACAAATGGAAAATAGCCTCAGTCATTCTCATCCCGAAACCAGGACGCAACCCAGGTTTGGAAAACTTACGGCCCATATCCCTCACGTCCTGCCTAGGGAAAGGTAGTTGAGCATGTGATAAATGACAGAATCTCAAAACACATAGAGGACGAGGGATTATTCCCAGGTAACATGTTCGGCTTTAGACTACACCTATCTACGCAGGACGTCATGATGCTACTTAAGCACAACATTATCGATCAGGAAACTAGGGATATCAGGGCCATCCTGGGGCTTGACCTCGAAAAAGCCTTTGACAATGTAGGCCATCATCACATTTTGAACTGCATCTCACGTCTCAACCCCGGTGAGAAGTTTCACAATTTTGTTAGTTCTTTCCTTAAAGATAGAAGGGTGACCATCAAACTCGGTGATCTCAAATCAGGGCTTTACGAGCTTGGTCCCGTCGGCACGCCACAGGGGTCGGTCGTTTCGCCGCTTCTACTCAATATTGCCACGTATGAGCTCGCGACCGAGCTAGAACATCTGGGCGGTATCGGAAGCGCCATTTACGCTGACGACATCACCGTCTGGTGCGCTGGTGGTTCGGACGGACACGTCGAACGATCTCTACAGCAGTCAGTTGACTGCGTTGTCACTCACATAAAGAAAATGGGGCTCAAACTGTCGACGTCCAAATCTGAACTCCTCCTGTATCGGCCCACCAGAAGGGGTCCCAAGCCAAGAAATTGGAAGCCCTTAGAGGAAGTTGATATCAGACTAAACACGGCAACAGGGCACAGAATCCCGAGGGTTGACTCCATCCGGGTTTTAGGCATGATAATCGAGGCCAACGGGCACAACGGCCGCACCATCAACAGACTCACTTCGCACGCGGAGGGAGTACTCAGGCTAATCTCCAGGGTATCCAACAATAGAGGAGGTCTTAAAGAAGACAACCTCCTCAGAGTTTATCATGCGTTCCTAATGAGTCATGTAAACTACGTCGCACCTATGAACAAATGGCAAGTTCACGAGAGATCCAAACTAAACACGCTCATTCGCAAGAGCATAAAGAGAGTCCTTGGGCTCCCGATGCGTACTAGCACCGAGAGCCTCGCGAGCCTAGGTGTTCACAACACCATAGAGGAAGTCATAGAAGCGCAGCTTGCAAGACTTTCGTCCACCATCGCAGGGCGAAAAATTCTTGCAGGTGTTAATCTTAATCCAACTTCTGCGCTGGAACGAGACACGCAGCTGCACGAACGCACGAGATCTTACATTAAGGTTGCTCCGATGCCGAGGAACGTACACCCACAACATAATACCGGCAGAAGGTTGGCGAGGGCCTCTGCGCTCCTGTCACATGCACGCGCACACGCGTCCGACGCGTGTTTCGTCGATGCTGCTCAATATCAGGCTTCCGCTGGCCACACCTCCCGCTTTGCGGTCGTCTCCGTTGACACCAAGGGCCGGGTCCTTTCGGCCGCGTCGATCGTTACCTAGTCCTCTATCAAGGCAGAACAGCTAGCCATAGCATTAGCCCTCTTAGATCCGAGCAAAACGGAAGTCTACACAGACTCGAGGTCGGCAGCCAGGGCATTCGCCTCTGGCGCCGTCTGTAGAGAAGTCGCCAAGATACTCGAAGGAAAAGTTCTTGATCACACCATCAGCTGGTTCCCGGCCCACGTAGGGTCGAAAGTGGGGGGGGCTTGTCAACGCCAACGAATTGGCCCATGCTCGAGCGCGAGGTCTCGCTTGCCGGAGCGGGCGGGGCCCGCGACGGGTTCTGGTCCGATGGTGGCGGAGACGGAACCCCCCCACTTTAGGGACATACTATCCACCTTTAACGAAGTCACAAAACATTATCAACTTGCTCGCAGGGCATTTCCCTTGCCCCACCGAAACCTATCACGTCCACAAGCGGTTACGCTTAGGTTACTGCAAACGCACTCGTATCCCAGCCTTTCGATCTACAGTCGTTTCACGGAGGTCTCCCCTTCGTGTCCCGACTGAGGCGGATACAGCGATTTTAACCAAATGCTCTCGGAGTGCCCCTCTTTTCAGCGCCACACGGATGAAGAGATTTCGCAAGACACTTTTTATTCGCTGCTCAAGATGCCACGACTGGTTCCAACAACTCCAGGCAGTCCAGAAGGCCCACGACGCGGCGGTGAGGCTTGGTCTTCCCGTCCCGACGTGGGAGCGGCCCGCGGTCCTCCGTCAATGAAAACTGGGGGATGACTTCTTCAGGACTTTAATAAAGTTTAGTACCTACCTACCTACCCCCTTTACCTTTTCGGCGCCTTACAAACAAACAAACAAATCAATCCAACCTTTCCTTAACCTTACCGCCGCGATAAGCTGGCGTTTCATAAGGTAGCCCGGGAGGTACCTTAAGGCGTCCCTTATGCAGCGCCGCATGGCTGATAAGCAAGCAGCTCTGCAAAGGCGATCGGTTTCGTCGCACTTTTACGAAAAGGTTATACGTACACACTCGGCGTCCATATGTGCAATGAACGCTGCGACTGCTCGGGAACAACCAAATTCCGTGAAAAAGTTCAGCGACGGTATGTTGCTGAGCAGATCTCACTTTTCGAAGCGAGCACTACTCCAGCATGTCCCCGAGCTGCGGCTGGAAACGATCCCCATTTACGTCGTTTTTTCCGTACTACCACTCATCTAGCTGTTGGTGGCGCTCCGTTTCTACGGCGCAGTTACTTTCAAATTGTGAATGGTGACTTCTTGTACATACCCTAGGCCACACTTCTCCGCATTCGTAAACGTGTGAAAAAATTGCTGCGGATACGGCATGTAAACGAACGTGTTTTACTACAGGAAAGGATACATTTTTGTTTCAAACTCGCGGGGCCGTTTCTGGCAACCAGCTAGCATGAATAAGTAAGCAAATACGTAAGCACTCAATAACAAAACATATGTATTACACGCACAAACATCCACGCACTCACACGTGCGCATAAACGCACACGGACAGACGAGAAACAAGCTAGGGGTGTGCGAATAGTGAAATTTCATCACGAATCGAATTCGAATCGAATAGTGCCGAATAGTGGGCAAAATTATCGAATTCGATTCGAATATCGAATAGCATATTTACACGAAACGTGTATCGCCAGTTAGGGCAAGACAAAAGGGAAAATAGAGAAGCCATGGCGTGCTGGCATGGTACGCGCTTGTTAGGTTTTTTTAATATTTTTTTAGATGCGAAGCAGCTTTCGCTCGGGGCTGTGTCCGTCCCTTGGCGACCGTCCGCTCCCCCCACTGCGCATGCGCCAACTGTCCCCCCCTCTCCTCGCGTGAGCGCGAGGAGGTGGGTCGGAGGAGGTGACGTGATCGCTGCCTCCGCTTCGTTTTTCCTCTCTCCGGCGCAGCTGTGCGCTCCGTATATAATGCGGCGCGCGCTCGCTCCGTTGCACTCTCCTTCGCAACGGCGCTATGGATGTCAACGTTGGCGCCAGTTCTAGCGGCATCGGTAACGTAAGCTGTGACAGCAGCGTAAGCCACCGCTGGTACACAACTCCACACACAAATCAAACATACACGGAAACATACAAATGGAAACACAAGTGAACACCAGCGCTGCTTCGCATCCCCACATGGTTCCCTTTAGTGGGAGATGGTGTAATTTTAGATGCGGAGCATCTTATGCTCGGGCATGTGTACGTCCCGTCCGCGTCCGGCGTCCCGCGTCCGGCCACTATCATGAAGTACGGAAGCACCCACTATGCGAACTAGAACACTGTAGTACAATAAGGCCGTCAACCACCACCACAGTCACCAGAGTCACGACCGATAGCACAGAGTGGCTGCTTAACAATGGCTAGGCAGGTGGTGGGTGCAAGCAAAGAATAACACGCACTACCGGTGGTGTCTGTCGCCCACGTTGACTCCATTGCTTGACATTGCTTGCATATGCTTGCGGGGGCTTTGTCTGTCCCTCCTTCCCGCGTCCCACACCCCCCTCTCTCTCCTCTCCTACGCTCCCCCCCTTTCTCTCCTCTAGGAATCCTCTACTCTACGGAGCGGCGCCCGCGCCCCGTTGACTCTGTAGCGCCGCGCTGCCGCGCAAAAGAAGACGACAGCCGCGTGGCTCGTGATCCGCGAGCCACGAGAAGAACAGAACGGCATGGCTTTGGACCTGGCTGGACGCGGCAGCCGCTACCGCTTCGCTTCGCCCGCGTCCCAATAAAGTTGAGACGACGGCACGGCCTCGTCAGCCACCGTCTCGTCTCCTTGCACTACATTTGGTGACCTCGGACGCAAGAACCAGCGACCAGCGCATCACCGCTACCACCGAGCTGCTGTTCCAGCCATGTTCCAGGTAACCCAAGCCTGGCAGCCGCAATTCGATCCACCGCTGCCACCGTTCCGCGCTGCCTGCATCGAAACATGGTTCGCGGAATTCGAGGCGGCCCCGGAGCTCAACAACATCTGGCTCCAGGAATTTATGTTTGAGGTCCTCGAGTACGTTCTTCCACCTGACCTCAAACGCCGCCTCACTTCTCGACGGGCCCGCGCCCCTACGACAAACTACGGGACGCCATCCTCCGGTTCTGCGGCGCTGGGCAAAGCCCCCCACAGGAAACCACCCGTACAGTACGTGACTTGACCTCAACACCCACCTCAACTGAGTCTACCTCGCGGTGCGTCTCGAGCGCCTATCATCCTACGCCCAGTCAACACAACGAGGTAGCTCAAGTTCCTCGACCTATCGACCCGTTCACAGAGAAGCATGTTACTCCGGAGTCCACGCCGGCCACCCATGCGTGTTTCCACACGGGGATGGCCCACTGCAGCTGTGACACCGCAGACTCCACGCTGGCAACAATTCCGCTTACCGTGAAGTCTATTGCGGACGGCGCCTCGCATGCTGCTCGCCCACCGATTCCGGAGACATCACCATCCATGCCACCCGACCATCCACCACATGAAAACGGGCTGCAATTCCGAAGTTCAGGACCTACCACTGGCCGTCAAGACACCGAAGGACGTTTCGCCTGCCAAGGAACTTCGGCGCCAGCCTGCCCACGAGGTCAAGGCGCTCGGTACGGCGGCATGGTGTCCTTCCTCTCACAACTCGATTTTTCTAAGCCTACAAACATGCTGCCTGACTTCTCCGTTCCAGCGTCGCGAGACGCCCCACGGTGCCTTCAACGTTGTTGTCGGCGCCGTCCGCGTCCACGACACTTTCCATCGACTGGCTGCAGGCTTGAGCTGACGCGCGCCACCCAGGAGCACTCTCGCAGAGTTGAGCCACGCTGGATACGTGGGCGCAGGCAACTCAAGGCAGCGCCCTCAGCGCATTGGATGACGTCGCCAGCATGCAAAGTTACAACCCCAATAGTCAAGTCCTCGTCCTCACGCTGGAAGCGCGCCTCTTACAGTGGGGTTCCACACTGTCGACAGATTCCGCCTGCTTATTCCCGAGCCTGTCCTGTTGTACCCCGAGCTTCTCGTCCACAACGACTCTCTCAGCCTCGACACCCCGAGCATTCCATTTGCCCGATCAGCTAACCACGGATTCTCTCTGGACCTCTCATCCGACATTACACGAACTGCCGTACATGTACATAGTATTTGCTCCTTCAGTTCCTCTTTTGTATATACG
>JALIZH010012624.1:0-21820 GCA_030522465.1 Rhipicephalus appendiculatus | reverse complement strand
AAAGCACACGGTGCCGCTGAGCCACGTCCTCTCCTACATTCGGGAGGACTGGAATTCCTGCCTAACGTGAATGCGTCGGCGCGCAAGATTACGGAGCTATACGCAAATCAGTGGTGTTGGCAGAAATTTGTTTCGGGAGGGGGGTGCACGTCCATGAGCTGAAGTGGGTGCCTGGCAGGCAGCTGTGGCCGAGTGTCATTTTGTGCTCTCTGTCCCATGGCAGAAAAAAATTGACGGCAGATCCACGAGGTGAATGATGATGAGATTGGGCGAAGCTCCTGGAAGTAATCATCGGTTAAACCGTGAAATTTCTTCCGTTAATTCGCCCGATAAAAATGACGTGAAACGATTGATTAAATGTTTTATCAAACTTTTATTGCTGGTTTCCGTTGTCCTTTCATTATGACCGCTTTGTGGTCGGTGAAATGTAAGCTAAGTGGTTCTTGCACTGGTTGCAGCGGCATCCTTATCCATACGAGCACACACCGACGGCAACGAGCATCGTCAACTACAAACCTGTATCGCGATATGGTTTTGATTATAAAAACCATTGCTTTAGAAAACACCTGGCGTCTTTCGTTAAGCAGCTGGCGTCTTTTCGTTTTGCTTTAGAAACATCTGGCGTCTTTTCGTTTCGCTTTTAGAAAACATCTGGCGTCTTTCGTTGGTTTATTTCATCAATCAACGGCGTTTTGAACAAAATTTTTATTGTTTAATCACGCACAGGAGAAATGCCAATGGCTGCTAATGGGGGGAATGAGACACAGAAGAATTCGGCTTTTAATTAACGCGCACGCTGCGAATTTTTTATTGTTCAACAACGCACAGGAGAAATCTCCCACCGGCACCACCTTGGAGGTCAAAGCGTAAGACTGGTTACGCACTACGACTACGACTACGACGAGGGACGAACGGGTGCCGCTTTAAGGACCTAAAAAATATCAAGGGGGGGACACGTGCACGGTGTGTCACCCACTGGCTATGCCACTGGCGCAACTACGCTCCCTAGGGAATATATACAGGAGCTCTATACCAACACAACGCAAAAAGATAGGGGAAGTAAATATAACTGGCCTTGGTGGTGCGAAGGATGCATGTGTGCTGTGGTGGCGTAATAGTTAGAGCATCGGGCTGCTAGGTTCGAATCCTCCATCTGACACCTATAGCTTGAACGTTATAATCTTGCGTAAATTATTTGTCAGGACAGCGGCGGCGACGACGACCTCAAAAACCCAGAGAGGTTCACAAACAAACAGCTTTGCTTTGATAACTGGACCGACCGCCGCGGTGGAGCTGTGCTTATGGTGCTCGGCTGCTGGCCCGAAGGTCGCGGGTTCTATCCCCGCCGTGGCGGTAACATTTCGATGGAGGCGGAACGGTAGAGGCCAGTGTACTGTGCGATGTCAGTGCACGTTAAAGAACGCCAGATATTCTAAATTTCCGGAGCCCCTCCACTACAGCGTCTCTCATAATCATATCGCGGTTTTGGGAAATAAAACCCCAGATGTTATTATGTTATTATTGATAACTGGACAAGGGTGAACACTGCGGAACGATCAACAGTGAACGGCGAAGTGCTATAGAGCACAAGCACTCATCCTGTGATGTACTGAAATATACCTTTACTCGCATGTGCTTCATTCTATAGTTTAGGGAAAACAGGTCTCGCGAAGGTACGAAACCTAGGCATGTATTTTAATAAAGTAAACACCTACACTCTTAGAACAAAGGGAGTGCCTTTACGCCCTTTGCGAGAGTTTTGGCTTGTCCCGCAGGGCACTCCTTTTTCCGGGGTGAAACTACTCTCTTGAGAAAGAGAGTGATCCAACGCCCTCTCATGGAGTACAGTACTCCGTCTGCGATAGAGTGAAAGCACTCCCACCGAGAGAGTAAAGCTGGCACATTGAAATAGCTCTGGTATAAAATTAATCAAGCGCAAAAAAGAAAGACAAATGCATACACGCACACATCCACGCAACCAAAACACGCAGAGCGCTCGCGATTACAACACTTAGATTAAACAGAACCTTCCCGCTGTCGTGACGGCAGATGTTAATGAAGGCGTGATGTTTGGAAGCGTTTCGCTACACTGCCAGTCGAATACTCGCTCGAATCCACGCCTGCACGCATAAAATCTGTTCAAATTACGGCGCTGCTAGTCAATTCGTTATGTGACTATGCAGCGGGCTCCCAGAGAAAGCAACACAATAGCCTTGACGTGGCTTTCGCAAGATTCTAGGTCATACAGCCTGCAGCGCTTAAGCGTGGCGTGCTGTTGATAAGCGGCCAAAGCGGATGCAAAAAAATTTTTTTCGGCACTGTAAGAGCATCTAACAAATTCATTTCATTAATACTTAACTCTGGGGGTAATTAGAAGACATACATCAGTGCATACATACATATACAAATAATACACAACACTGGATTCGAACCACTGACCACACGCACCGAGAGCCTCACACGCTAACCACTACACCACAGAGCCACCGCATGCTGCGATGAGTTTTCTCAAGCATAAGTATTCACAAAGTGCTCTGAAAAAAAAGGCGGGAGGAGCTTGCAACTTGTGTTCTTGCATCGTCAACGTGCATTGCGCCTGCATTAAGTTCGTAAATAGGTTACGCGGCGTCATGAACTCGCGGAGACCACCGTTAGCACCTTATGCTCCGACTTCGGTTCGTCGTCTGTCGTGCCGCAAGCAAAATGATAAACGTGTGTCCTTTTGAGTGTTCACCCTAAGTTGTGGATGTCTCTCTCGCCCAAAATTCGCAGATACCAGCGTGACAAGTACCTTCAGGTAGCGAAACTACGCAAGCAAAACCGAAAAATTTCTGGGTAGGGGGTTCAACCCCCCCCCCCCCCGAAATTTTTTCGGTTTTGCTTGCGTATATATGCACGCACACATACAAACGCACGCACGAACATACATTAAGTATGGTTGCACCCCCCCCCCCCCCCGAAAAAAATTTCTGGCCACGCTACTGTTACATAAGTCAATGCCTGAGTTACAAGGGTATTTTAGCGTGCACATATACAACCATGTGTATTTATTGCGCGCGTACGTACTGTTGCGGGCTGCACGCCGGGTCAGCGGCACCGTCCGAGCAGTTACACGAATATTTCCACCATGAGCACTTAACACGCACTGAGGCGCGATATACATTGCTTCTCAATTAGTCATAGTCAGTATTTAATTGCTTTTATACACGGAGACTAGCTACCCTTTCACTAAATAACCTTTACTCTTCACCGTCGCGCGCCGTTATAATGAACGTCGTAGGCGTGCACCAAGCTCCACTAATTCGCGAATGACATGTCTCCCTAATAATAATACTGTTGCATCTCTGTTGCGAACGTCCGCGTGTATTTGGCGGTCCTCCTGAAGAAATTTTGCAGTATTTGCTAGAAAAATGGCGTAATTGTATGCCTCAGTGACACAGCTGTTCTTCTGAAAATAACGTTTATTTATATTTCGTAGGATATCTTTTGTCACAGCAGGTCACAAGTGGGTGCCACGAGCACTCGTACTACCTCGTGTACCTTTAGGTGCGGCCGAACTCATTATACAAATTATGCTACCGTTGATAAATGATCAACCCATCCATGTTCGATGAATGTTGGTCTGTTTCCGTTCACTGCCTGTCGCTTATTTGCATATTTTGCAAGAATCATCTGTTCAGTCCATCTAGTATAACACAAGGATTATCTACAGTATCCCCCTCGAACAAAAGATAAAAGCGCCCCTTTTCAAGGCATACTGTCCACTACCAGGGGCCCCATCTGATTTTTGGTATGCTTCACCGCACAACTGATTTGCATTGCGGCGGGGCTGACTTACGTTTTTCCATCCCCATGAGATGGCTGCAGATCATCAGTTGCCATTATCTTGACATATGCAGTTCCCAGGCTTGCATATTTGAGGAGCAAGCATAGCTAGAAACAGGTGGAATGTGGCTGGAGACCGCACAACTTATTGACAAGCTGTTGAGATCACATTGGCGTGACACTTTAGTTTGCCCATTCTTTCGCAATAGTGAAATAAAGGGCACCTATTTCACAATACATGAGTTAATTTATGGCACCTACCTTCGTCACGTCCACTGTTCATTCCACAAGTGGTTTTCGAAACATACGTGGCTGAGACCCACTGATCTATACGTCAGTGTTTGAACAATTTCTTTGCATAATAGAAGCTCTTTTTTTGTTTGAATGCATTAGAAATTATTAAACATGAATTGATACAAAAAATGTGAATTGTAGTACTTTATTGGAATCAAAACAATAACATCCATAATGTCAATGTAAAAATACACATTTTCATCTACAGTACAGGACGTATGCTCATTATTGAACACAGGAAACAAGATACACAGCACAACCGAAAGTACAGAAAAAAAAACATCACAAGGCACGACACATATACCTAGCAATGCCAGTATGCATTTAAATCCAAACAGACGGCATGCACAAGGGACTTGGTGTCTGATTACAAATGAAGGCAATTCGATAAGTGAATGAAGCAGTAGCGTAGCCAGAAATTTTTTTCGGGGGGGGGGGGGGGGGGTTCAACCATACTTTATGTATGTGCGTGCATTTGTATGTGTGCGTGCATATATACGCAAGCAAAACTGAAAAATTTCGGGGGGTTTGAACCCCCCAACCCCCCCCCTTGGCTACGCCACTGGAATGAAGGCTTACAACACTTCTGAGAAAAAATGCAACTGTGGAATAGGCCTGGTAGTGTACAATTTCTTTATATTGCATTAGTTTGCCCTCAGGCGTGAAACATGATACACGACTGTGCAGTCAACTTTGTTGTATAAAGACCTGTGGTGTCGACCATAGATCCACCTGCCAAAATTTGTAAACACGCTTGCCTTTGTTCACATATTTTCATATGATGATGCAAATTTCTAAAATTAAGCTTGCGAACAAGGCATTATTTTTTTAACTATGATCCACCCGTACTATTATACTTAAGCAGTAGAGCTACAGTCAGGCCCGTAGCCAGGGGAGGGGGGCTAGGGGCCTGGGCCCTCCCTGAAATTCGGATGGAGGGGGGGGTGTTTTACCAAGGACAAATAACAGAAACAGGTGTTTTTCAAGGCCTTCAACAAGTGCCCCCCCCCCCCCTTCCCCCCAAAAAAATTGCTGGCTACAGGCCTGCCTACAGTTATATTATTTTCATGCCAGCTAGTGCCATGCCATCATCTGCTACCGGTAAAGTAGTTCATCTCTAAAAGCTGAATTTATGGCTCATGCAAAACCACCTCATGTAAAATGAATCCCGAATACCATGACTGGATAGTTACGTTAGGCAACAACAAGTTTTAAATTAAAAATTGCCTATCAATACTGGTGGTGGCTTGACACATTAGAGCCATGGACTGGATATGCCATGAGTTTGAATAAAAATTGAACAGGCTATAAATACAGGTTGTAAAACAGCCAGGAATTAAGTTTAGTCAATTAAATGAGTTTACATCCTTTTTCAAGACATGTAAAATTTTCAAAATGTGTACTCTTATTGGAAAGTTTGGACACAGCATCGTGCATAACACAGTGCAGGAGTCCAAGTGCTGGCAATCCTAAATGCTGAGTGATGTACAAGATCGTCAATATAGTGTACTGTAAGGCCCATGAGTGTTTGCAGAACAGGCCGTCCTGTACACGAACAGGTGGGCCAGAACTCTTGCTGCTTCGCCAGAAGTGTCTAGTCTTCCTGAAAAAGATATCAAATAAAGAAGTGTATTAGGCTTTCTGCATCCATACAAATTAATGTCCTATAAAAGACTAACATGACATCTCTTACTGTAGACTTTTTAAAAAAAAACATCACAAAAATACAAAAATGGAAATGCTGCCTTCAGAGATCTCCAACGAGTGCAGCATGCTTTTATTCTAAAATCTGAACGATGTAGGAATATGATACAGAAAGACGGGGCTCATTGCTTGTCCATGTATTTCTGCCATGTTTTGATACACATAGCAAAAGAACAAGGTACGATGGCTAGTGTGCAGTGTTGCTTGTTGTTTCATGGAGGCAACTCCTACAAGAAAAATAATTCATTCACCCTCAAAATTTACTGCAAGTTCAACCAAATAAATTATTTCAAAACTTGGGCTAGATAGGACAAGATTTAGATATATACTTATGAGGCATGCCACAGTGCACACCCTTGATTCTTTAATGTACATCTAAATCTAAAACCATGCTAATGCCAAAGCAGCACCTAGACAATATTGTTAGTACTGCACACATAGCTGACTAAACCAACAGTGTATACAGCGCCTGCCTATAAGTCATGCACTATCCTGCTGCTGCCAATGACGAAATACGTGTTCTCAGAAAATTTTCCGCGCTGCTTACTGCTTGATATTAACTTAAATGTCACGTAGCCAACAGACGCTGACATGCAATAAATATAACTATCAAGTCTAAACGAATGCAAAAATTTTCCTAACCATTATAACTTAAATCACGAGGTGTATGCAACCAATCCTTTTTACCTTTCACCTCTGTTCAGCTTATTTACTTGTGTGGAAAGTCTAAGAAACCTCCACAAGCTAGATCAACCTTGTGATTCCAAGATAGCATTTCAGAGCATGGAGGCAGCGCGTAACCTTTAAAATTTACTAATTCACTTTCTTAACTCATTAAGGCCAATGCAAGAACTATCGGTTCGATTTTATTGAAAGTTCATACGTTTATCAAAATACAGTAGACAACAACCGCTGCAAATTTTCGTAGAGTTACATTTATTTCTTCAGCAGTTATAGTACTGTACTTTAGAAAGTACGCTGGGCTCTTGCCATAGCAATGGGCAAGCTGACTCGGTACAAGAATAGCAAGCATGCTAGGCCCTTGCCAAACTAATACCAAAGTTATCTTGGCATATAAAACTTATCGAAGCACCGACGCGTCTTGCAAAGCGTAACGCCACACTTTCCGCAGCACCATATCTTTCTTTTATGACAGACAGTACACCTCGGCTGTCTTTCGAGCTTCTACAAATATCTGTACGGATAGAGGATAACAGCAGGCACTAAATATTGGTGTACTACGAAAAGTACACCAATATTTGATTACTGTTTAGAGCAAAACAATGAATGCACTTTAGCTGATTCTTGCACGTTGCACGTGTCATTACGTTGTTCCTTCTGAAGCACAATGATTTTTTTTCGATATATAAAGTGCGAATCTTCAAATTATTTTAGAAAATGTGCTACGCAACACGTGCATTCGATGTGCGCTCGTCTTTGGAAAGTTTAAAGACTTGTAGTTTAGAAAAAATAGATCCTGGTCAACATTTACATTACAATTAATTCTAATAACATCCATCCCTATACTTTCCTTGGAGTTATTGTCTGTTAGTTCTCATTAATATTGAGTCTAACAAAGAAAAAAAACGAGCACTTAAATTTGCTCTTTTTGTTCATAGCGAGGGTCTCGTTCTTGCGGACTCGATGCCTTGAGGTAGTATGCGAGGGAT
Source organism: Rhipicephalus appendiculatus (assembly GCA_030522465.1). Lineage (NCBI taxonomy): Eukaryota > Metazoa > Arthropoda > Arachnida > Ixodida > Ixodidae > Rhipicephalus > Rhipicephalus appendiculatus. The sequence goes on along the minus strand of JALIZH010012624.1, from coordinate 14,327 downwards.
TATTGGTCAGCTGCCAACTCGTAATAAGATCACGTGCTACGTGACACCAACAGGCAAAAAAAGCGTTCCAGACTCGCTATAGCGGCTACTGGCGGCGCTGACTGATGCTCCCACGTTTAAATGCAAACGTGGGGATGACCGCTGCCGTGGCTCAGTGGTAGAGCATCGGACGCGTTATCCGAAGGTCGCAGGTTCGGTTCCTGTCGGCAACAAGTTATCTTTTTCATCCACTTTTCTTTGTTGACATTTACATTGCAATTACTTCTAATAACATCCCCTATACTTTCCTTGGCATCACTGTCTGTTCCCATTAATACTGACCCTAGTCAACATGCGAGATTAGGGGTATCTTACTGCAACCTCCGACTTCAAAAACGCCAATTAGCAAAATCGGAATATTGGACTGTGTATTTTCTATTCGGAAAAATTAAGCGTACTTTGTAAAGTACACTGGGCGCTAATGGGTTGAGACAACGTTTTGAATAAGCCCGATAGGCAAAAACATGTGTCACCATGAATTAAAACGTACACCTAACTTTCATAGTTCAGGGCTCAAGCCTAATTTCAAGCAGTCGCAGCAGGACAAATATTCGTGTCACAAATATGTGAACAGTTTTGCAACTACCAAACACAAAAATAAAAATAAACGCCATTATAACGATGTGCTAGGGAGCTTCGAAGTACTTGGACGCACATGCCACTTCATTGTAAAGGTAATGCATCGAAATGCTGACAATTTGGCTAAGAACACTGCAAATATTTTGCAATACGGTCCATTGCATGCTAGAGATGTTTGTTATCGAGGCACTCCACTGTAAATTCAATATAGTGTTATGGGTGTGACAGTGCAGGTGCAGATTCTGCAGAATGTATCAGCGTGGCTGAGATAAGAGCTACCATGAAATAGGACTCAAAATAGTGGTACTCTCAAGGTTTCCATTGTATCAGTGACTTGCTTCATCACAAACTGGTATGCATAGCAGAATTCAGAAATGCATTCTATTTGATCACCCTATCCAAATGAGATTGCTGCTACCAACCCAGATTCTGTGAAGCATTCAGATGAGCTTCAAGTGTTGTGAGAAAGCTGCCGGTGCCCATAGATGCATAGCGTTGCATCTACTATCTTGAGCGACACATGCAAAATAAAAAAGAAATAGCATATATCTTATGTAGTGACTCAGTATTTCATGCCGCACTGATCAGCTGCAAAGCACACAAGTACCTATATCAGAAACTGGCATAAATTAACTTTGACGTCCATGCATGAAACACTTTTTTAGCTCTTAAATTTATTATTCTAAAGCACTCGAATACGAAAAAATAATTCAGCCCACAATACACAAACTGACAGTGTGGATAAGGCTTTTCTATTACTATGGGAAAAAATATTTCACAGTATTATGCTGTAACATTTTTGTCATTGCTGCTCCCATTTAATATTAGCATTAAAAGCGTTGCTGTGCTTCCTACACAAAGTGACCTTAGAGACAGGCGTTAAAAGGTGTCGTACTCTTTCCTCTAAAGTTGTTCTCTGTTATCTTTTACCCTTGTACGCCCTTCGTTTGCACAGCTTGGCCAGCCAGATTAACAGCTGGCAAACATGCCTTTGTTGCCATCTATGTCTTCCTTTCCTCCTTTAAAATAGTCTTGGAGCATTTCGAAATATACACATCAAGCTCAGTAGTGTAGCGTTGCCAACTGCACAAACATTGATAACCTGCACACTGCACAAGACTTCACATGAGGGTCTAGTTGGTGCATACTGACAAAAAATTACTTAGCGCAAGAAAAACGCAGCACAAAAGAAGATACACAAGGGACAATTGGTTTTCCACTGTCTATCTCCTTGTGTGCTGCATTTTTTTGCCCTGAGTACTTCACACTATGGCCAACCAAATTAGCATTGCCTGTGTGGTGAGACCAAAAAAAAATATTTGCAGCTTCAAGCTCGCTGCACACCTATTTCGTCAAAAGCACGGCATTTAAGTTTCTTATAAATTAGGTTGTTTGTCAGGTATCATTCTAATGAAAGAGCTGAAAACAGAGCATGGTATAGTATGGATAAGGCACACAACAGCACGTCCTTTGTGAATTGGTGATGGAGTTTTCTGGTGACCTGTGTGCTACTGCTTTCTGACGCCACAGTAAACTCAATATTTACATTCATCAAGAAGCATGAATGTAGGAAGTTTACACGTGGGTTACAGAAGTAAACCATAACAAATGACTAAAGATGTCTAGTCCTCGCCGAACACTAGTTTTTTTTTTTAAATGCAATAATGTTTAACGCCTGCTTAGCTTTTCTTCACAACTTCATAATAGTATAATTAAGAAAGGGAAAATAGACAACCACCCGTTTGTAGCACGAAGCCACAAGGAAATCCATACGGATTTCTCAGAAAGAAAAGCTTCTTAGTTGCCGAAAAATTCGTCCTGGTCCGGGGTTCGAACCCGGGACCAACGCCTTTCCGGGGCGGTCGCTCTACCAATTGCGCTAACCAGGAAGCTAGCAATTTTTTGCCTTGTGGCTTCGTGCTACAAACGGGTGGTTGTCTATTTTTCCCTTTCTTAATTAACCCTTCCGCCACCTTGCGGGATTCCGCAGAACTCATTTGCAATATTCATAATAGTATTATGCGAGACAATTATTTACGACTGTCCCTCAACCATCACGATTGCGTTGAGCTGACTTTGCAGCTGATGTGACTGCATTAGTTGGGCACAGCTCACACATCTTCAAATGGCTGAGAATAATCACATGAAATCCAGGAAGGTTCCAGTGCTGATATATGTCACTAATTAAGTGACAATACCGTAAAATGCATGTGCTTCACCATACACGCTGTCACTTAGAAGATGACTGTCACATATCGCCAGAATTATATCCCTTCAGCAGAATTTATTCCCACTAGTCAATTAAACTCAACCTAATAACGTTATTAGACCATGGTATGATGATGATGATAATGATGCAAAGGAAGGAAAATAACTTTATTGCGATATTGATGGAAATGCTTTTTTTTTTTTGCCTTAGACATGGTAAAAGAGTGTAATGCAAAAATGTTATGGAAAAGTATTCTCACTAATATTCTGTGCCTCGGTGAATTTCCATAGTTGCACGCGGAAGAACAAGGGCGCCCAGTGTAGTTCACTCTGTATCCAGCGTAAATTCTGCCAAAACAAGAGCGCCGGGTGTTGCCACAGGTTAATAATGCACACAAGTCGACACTGAGACTGAAGAAAAGCACAAACACATCCAGTATGAATACTAATAATAACATTAATATTGAGGGTTTCACGTGCCAAAACTATAATATGAGGCCCGCCTTAAAGAAGACTTCAGAAGCCTGTTCTTTAACGTGCACTGACATCGCAGAGTACACAAGATTCAAACATTTCGCCTCCACCGAAATGCGACCGCCGCGGCCGGAGTCCAACTCGCGACATTCGGGTCAGCAGCCGAACACCGTAACCATTGTACCACTGAGGCGGCCAAGAATGACAACTGAATCAAATGAAAACATAGTTGGCCTTGAAGCACTTCTTACGGCATGATAACCGCGGACTTTCGCGTAAGTGTATATTTTCTGCAAACACGCTGCCGCATTCACGCTTTATGGGAAGCAAATAAATTACAACGCACAAATTGACTTTATCGAGGCGCATGCGAGCTTCGATAGACTGGCCGTGCGACGCCTGTGCCTTCTCAAAAGCTTTTTTTTAAACGCGCATCAGGCATCACAAGTATGTGCGCCCAAATTTATTTATTGTACTTTACAGGCGACACACCATGCACTATTACACATCTGAACGACGATAGGACGCGAAGCAGAGAAAACAGAAGCACCACTTACCGTTCATATTCCCGACTGTGCCGAACCATGTGTTGGCCGGGCACTCAGTCACGCAGCTGCAAGCTCGCTGTCTGCAGACAATCACGAAACCAACGCGCGCACAGCACGGGATGTTGCGCTGCCGTCGCTAAATGCGGTTCACGTCCAGCGTCGAGATCACAGTCGTGCACACACGTGCACACGCCGCCGACGCAGCTGAGCAATCACCAAACTTCAACAACTGAACAACGCGTCAAAATGGCGAAGACAACGACGGGCGACGGCAGGGTTTCAGCGCTTTCAGCTGCTTCGGGCGCGCGCACGTTTCTCCTCTCCCTGTTTCGCCGTTTCTTTTTTTCTTTCCTCGCACGCGCATGCGTCGTACGGTTCTGTTATCGTGCTTCTCGTGTTTCTCTTTCGCCGTTTAGCCGCCGCTTGATGCCAGTCGCGTTTTTTTTTTTTTTTCTTCTTTTTTTTTTTCTTTTTTTTTTTTTTTTTTTTTATCGCGACAGCTTGGTTTCGGCGGCGTTGGCATGTTTGGTTTTGAGCGAAAAAAGCAGCTCCTGCCGTGAGCGAAAGTTCGTGCTAGATGCACTTAAATATAGGAGCCAGAGGCGCATTTGCACTTTGCAATTTGGGACGGTAAACCCCAACGATTAATTGATTAAAAATGAGCATTTTATTTCTTGCGTGTTATGGAGGGATGCACAGTTAAGTGAGATGTGCGTGTTGTTTCGACTACTGGCGCTCGGTCCCTGACAAGCACACCCCTGTGCTTGCACAGCACGGTGCAGAACTGCCGCAGGCACAAATGCTTGTGATAACTCGCTTAAATTACGAGCAGAGCTAGGTAGCAGATTATGGGACTGCATGTTTACCAAGCCGGGATGTGAAGTCACCGAAACATTACTGGCGTTCGCGTTGCGCTCGCAAATACAAGTGCCAGCAAAGCTTGCGAGCACAAGTGGTCGTGAAAACGCAGGTGTGATGTTTGGGAGCGCTGGGAGTGTTTCAGTACGAGTGAACATAATCGCGTGCATTTACGATCCCGGATTCTTTGGGCATGTCAGCGGTTTTCGACACGACACGTTGAGGAGGCATATGTTTCGTCGTCCGTTCATCGAGAACCCAGACCGCTACGTGAATTCTAGCCCGGCCTGCGGCAGGGGGGGGGGGCGCAAAGCCAGCCCTATACATTGTAGGGAGGGCGACAGGGGGGGGGGGGGGGCGCAAAGTCAGCCCCATAAATTGACATAATAGGGAGGGGGGGGGGGGCGCTGCGACGAACCTTCGCCCCCCCTGAAGGGGAACCCTGCGCACGCTTATGGTCCCAGGTCAAAACGCAAGGAGCGCGCGCATTTGCTAGCAAAGGAGCACGCGAGCGTCTGCCGGTGGTTTAGGGGCCTGGTGTTTCGTAACCGGGCCTAGCCGAGCTATGCCGCAGCCATTATTTTAAAATAAAATGTTTGCTCTCTCGACTGAGCGACAGTCCGAGATACAAGACAGCGCGTACTTATCTTTGCAGCTTCTCCAATTGGGAGAATGGGACGAGTAAAACAAGCTGTGAAACAAGCTGTCGTATGGTAAAGGAGTAAAACAGGCATTGAACTCTCTTGCGGTTTGCCGGAGTAACACAGGCACTTTACTCTCTTTTCCCAGAAGGAGTGAAAGCCCCCTTTCACTCCTTCTGGCCAGAGAGAGTAAAGTGACTCTCTGTAGAGAGTGTATAATTTCTTACTCTCTCTGCAGAGAGAGTAACAAAGCTTCTTTACTCTTGCTGCTGGAGTTTCAGTTTTTAGAGTGTAGGAACTTTCTATGTCTAGCCTACTTTCACAAATACATCACCCATCGCATGTGATGTGATGACCACGCTGATAACGTTGTCTATCCAATCTAAGCGAGTTCAAGGACTGCGATAATGATAAAGACAGTGGCTGTATTTCCACCCAGACAGCGCTGGAGGAGGAAGAGGGAAACGGTTATAAATGACTTCACCAGAATAAAACATCTAACAATATATATATATATATATATATATATATATATATATATATATATATATATATATATATATATATATATATATATATATATATATATACACGACGTCGCTGAGCCATAGGTAGAAATTTCCGGCTGAATAAAACGCCACGTTAGGTCGACCAAAGCGCGTTCTTTTTATTTATTTTTGTCTTTTGTTTTCAGCAGTGTATAGGGTTCCATCAGTACAACATATCTGCGAAATTGCTCTTCGAAAATATCATTGCAACACGATCGCAGGTGGTGTACTTTTGCAGTGTACCAGACTTCAGTGTTGGAATTCATGTTTACGTGGTGCCGGCAAAACTAACGTACGCGTGCATGTGCGATCGGGGACGGTGGAGGAAGGAGGGAGGAGAGCGACATAACGTAGGCATGTGAGCACGGAAAGCGGAAGTCATGCAAGTGCGCAGCTAACTTCAGTGAACCTGACAGCTAGCGAGGTCATAAACAAGCAAAACATGTCCGGGTTGTTTCAGCGAAAACATGTAATTATCCTTCGAAACACCGTGGCGTAGGCGATAAACTATATTTTGCATACGGATGCATATTACAACCAGAGAGCTTCAAATATTACCCTCAAAACATTTTATTACCTCAAATGTCACATAGATTCTTAATCATTTGAACCATACTGTCAGTTTGCCAATTACGTTGCCAATTTGTAAAGATGTTTATTTCACGACACTTGGAGACAATGCACTATGGCGACAGTCAAGGCGGAGCACGTGTACTCCCAGCACGAGCGGCGTTCTTGTAGATGGGTGCCGACGAGGCCGACCCATTACACAGATTGAAGGCTTCGCTACTATATATATGTAGCCCTTGACTGCAGTGGCGTAGCCAGGAGGTGTTACACCGGGCACTTGCCGCCCACCCCCCATTTTCTTCTTCTTTTTTTTTTTTTTTTTTTTTTGCCATGGCACACAGAGCTCAAAATGACACTCGACCACATCTGCTGACGACCCTGCTTGACTGGAATGGTAACAATTTTCGAAGCCGCCCGAGAATTCTACAGCATTTTATTTGAAAGAAACATTCACAAACTTTAAGGAAGGATCATTACGACTACTTCTAAGCGACAGAAAAGTACCACAATTATTTAAACTGCTCGTACGCAGCTGCAACTAGAGCCTTCTAAATATTTGTACCTGCAGAAGGAAATATAGCAGCGAGTACACTATTTAAGGTGGTACTTCTTAACGGCTTTTAAAACAAACTCATACGTAAATATTAGGAAATTTTATGAGTAAGCATCGTCGTGAAGGTCATGGTGAAAAAGTGGATTTATGACACTGTCGCTTCAGCGGCACTAGGGTTTTAAGAAAGAATACCTTCGTATTGTGATCAATATAGCGTCAATAGTCCTGTAAGTACAGGTTTGGTCAAGAGTTCCCAAGCCACTATCCCATGTATTCCTATGGCAGCATGGCCTGAGAACTTTTGACGCCCCCCTGTACATCTGGGTGATTTGAACATGAGAACAAGCAATGTTACCACTGGCTGTTCTAACGTCTCGTTATTTCGATAATTATTTCGTCGTTAACTAATTATTCGAAAAGTATCCGAAAAATATTCGGTATTTCGAATATGCACTATTCGATTCGAGCTCCGAAATCGAATACAACGCTATTCGACCCGTTATTCGAAATTTTTCGAATATTCGCACACCCCTGCTTATAATGCAGAATTAAACACGAAATTTCGGAGAATTGGAAACTTACGAGAGATAACTCCGATAAACACCGGGTTTCCACCAACGAAATAAACTCCGAAAAAACGCCCTCCGGATTACGAGAAAAATAAACTCCGAAAACACGGAGCCCTGATTGTAAGGTATGGGTTTCGGCTTCAGACTCGCAGTCTTGAGCCGCGTTCACAATGTGAGCGAAGTAGCAAATGACGGAAATTGTTGCTTTTTGACGGTTGTTTTGCAAAATAATTACTGGATTTAGTTAATGTTCAAGAAGATGAAAGCGCATTGGTGAAATAGACATTGGTTATTTGTTTTCTTGATACTTTAGATAATTCGGCATTCGGTTAATTCGGACAGTTTCCCCGGTCCGGTGAAATCCGAATAAACGAGTTTTTCCTGTACTAATATTTAATAAATAGAAAGTCAGAAACTGTCTCATCCGACGTTTTGCGAACCAGTCTACAACTTTCTGATTGAAAATTTTTTATCAGCTTTGCTGCTTTAGAAGTTAATTAATATTGCAGAATTAAGCACAAACACACGTGCATTTGGTCGCATCATCATAAAGTCTGTCGGGATATTTCTAAACTCTGGCTAGAGTTAGCAGAGGCAATATGTACATATATCAGGGTTCTTCGTAGAATTTTTTTTTTTACGGGTGGACATTTTGATAGTGGAAGGAGTGACAGAACTCGTAATTTATTTGATTACTGTAGCTCCGCCACGTTGTCGTTAGTACAAGGGCTGGGCGATTGGGCATGACGAACGTTAAGTAAACATGACATTTTTTTTTAAATTTATATGGATCACCGTGAAATACGAAACTCATTCGAGTTCTGCTCTGTTTATTGGTGGGAAGGTTTTCTGGGCGAGTGTAAGTGGAATATTAATTTTTTTTTCATCGCATGCTGTCTCACGGACATCGCATCTGACGGAATGACTGACAGGTTGTGCAGTTCCGCTGCGGAGCGCGGGAATGCGCGTTCCAATTACAGGCAGCGGCGACCTCATTAAAAAATATAAACATCGCGTGTAACCTACATCCGTAGAAAGCAACGAGAGAGATTGGAAAGGCAGGAATGTTAACTAGTTCGGAATAACCGGCACGCCACCCTACAATTGGGACAGCGGTAGGGGAGTTTTGAAAGTTATATACCTATTCCATGTTTTTAAACAGAGGTAGGCGCCGTCGACATACTGAGGCGCTTGTAGGGACGTCGCGGTGCGTAGGCTCCGCCCAGCCCAAAGCTCGCCACCGCCCTCTATGATCACGTGAAAACTCGCACAGCAGCTGCAAAGCTGCCTGCTAGCACAGCGCGTAGGGCAGCCTCCAGCTTGAATGCGCGGGAGGCTCCCCGACGGGTATGCGCTACATAAACTGGGTGTCATAAACGGGTATGCAATACATAAACTGGGTGTCATAAATGGGTATGCGATACATAAACTGGGTGTCATAAACGGGTTTGCGATACATAAACTGGGTGTCATAAACGGGTATGAGCTGCATAAACTAGGTGTCATAAACGGGTATGAGATACATAAACTGGGTGTCATAAAGGAGTATGCGATACATAAACTGGGTGTCATAAATGAGTATGCGATACATAAACTGGGTGTCATAAACGGGTATGCGATACATAAACTGGGTGTCATAAACGGGTATGAGATACATAAACTGGTTGTCATAAACGGGTATGCGATACATAAACTGGGTGTCATAAATGGGTATGCGATACATAAACTAGGTGTCATAAACGGGTATGCGATACATAAACTGGGTGTCATAAACGGGTATGAGATACATAAACTGGGTGTCATAAACGGGTATGCGATACATAAACTGGTTGTCATAAACGGGTATGCGATACATAAACTGGGTGTCATAAACGGGAATGCGACACATAAACTGGGCAAATCCCAGTATACTCACCACTGGTCCCACTAAAAATGAAGGTAACAGTCAGCCCAACAAACGGGTATGTGCCACAGAAATCTGCGCGGCCTATCAAAAAACTATCATCATCATAAACACGTATGTACCACATAAATTGGGTAAACCCCGCCACACACAACTGCCACTTAAAAGAAACAAGGTAACAGTTAGCCCAACAAATGGCGTGCGCGTTACCATAGTCACAACACTGTCACGTGATACATTGTGGTTATAAAAGGTGGTGGCTATACGACCAACTCAAAGCTTAACGAAGAGTGTTCAATAAAGAGCACTGATATAACACATCTGAAAGACTTGCAAAACATAGAAATGCGATAGCCTGATGACGGGAAGGCCACCAGCTTGGCTGTTTCATCAGCAACCGCGAAGCTGAGTGGTTTGAATTTTTTTCTTTACAAAGTATCAGTTTACAAAAACTTGCACCAGGTTCAACACCGAAATACTTCTTTAATTACGCAGTACGTTGGGGAATTCGCCAGCAAAACACATAGACACAAATCCAGTGTAACAATAATCACTGAAAAAGTTACTTATCCAATAATTAAGACATGCATGTCATCTCAAAATCAGGTGTTGATGTTGTGATAACACTTTCTGAACAGAAAGAGAGGAATTACGCGACATTTTAGCAGCGTTAGATATTTTCGAGTATTTGTATACTTAACTAATATCATACTATCTTTGTTGCTACTACGTTTTTGTTGCGCCAGGTAACACACTCTTCTCACCTGTCAACACAATTGAGCGCTTTTGTTCGTGCCATTATGTGCACTTCTGCAACGTTCTTAGTCTCCTATGTGCGTACAGAGATAGGCAATAAAATTCAAAGAGGAAACGCGGGCGACTCACCTATCTCGAGGTACTTCTTAGCCGACATCGTTTTCAGCAGTATTTGGAAAAACTGCAGCTGGCAGCTGTCGCCCAACATGGAACCGTAGTAGTGACTTTTCGTGATCTGCAAGAAGCGGTGCGCCCGCAGGCAACTGAGTAAGTTGAATTCTTCATTTCCATAGACCCGTACAGGATAATTTCGTCACGCTAAATATTAAAAAAAAATCATACAGACGAAACGAAAACTCGTGAATTATTCTGAACAAAAAACTTCACGTAAAGTACTTCTACGCGTAGCAACAAATTAAATCATAGATTTGTGGCCTTTCCGAGTTCTTGTACCGAAACCGCACCGGTCTGTGCGAGTTTCGTTCAATACACCCTTTAACCCTTTCAGTCCCAATGATTCCAATTGGAATCATAAATTATGTAGGTCAGTCAGCAAGCATCTGGTAAAGATAAAGCGTTGTTCTTCCTCAAGAGCCCGTATTTAGCATCTGCCCTACATGTGGTGTCAACACGGTACACACAATACAGCGAGGTCACGTCTGAACGAAGAAATTACAGAAGCGGTCGTGCTGTTCGCGCATTTCGCTGAGGCAGCGTCTTCTTTCACCGTGCAGAGATAGGGCATTTATTTTAGTTCTGCGCCACAAATTTGAATTTCGGCTGTTGGACATTATGCTATCCTATCTAGATAACATTTTAAGTAATAAATGAACTAAAAATTATGGAATTATTATTAAATGAAAATTATTTATTAAATTAATTGGCACATTAATTACTCTTCACTGAAAAGTGTGAACAAAGAGTTTCTCAGTTTTTTTTTGGACTACCACGATCATGTGCATCTCCAAATGTGAAAACTAGTTGCTTGCATTGAAAATAGTTAATTCGAGACTGAAAGGGTTAATAATAAAGTTGTCCAGGGCCTTGTTTGTACCCGTCGCTTGTACATTGTACGTTGTACATTGTACGCCTCATAGGGCGTACAATGTTTTCGTATTATAACATTTTATGCAAAGTGCGAGTGTGCACCCACACAAGATTGCGTTGACGTGTGCGTCCGTGTAAATACATATGTGCGTCCAATGTTTGAGCGAACATCAACATACTCCAAACCGCGTAATACAAAGTTGCACGGCCGGAGACCACTGCTTATAAAACACGTCGTCTTTCAGGACTGTGGCGCCATCTGCAAGAACAGCGGCGAAACGGTCGAAAAGGATGGGCCTCGAAGTTGGGACAGGCATCTCGGTTCCGTGTTAGAGAGTATCCGTGTTTCGATCGAGCGTTTGTCTGAAGTGAGCGTGCCTTGTGGGTGGTTCTACTTATCTGAACCGAAAAGCAATGAAACGAAGCGCTGATCTCGAACTGATCGTATTCGCAGACAAAAAGACGCGCTGAACAACAATTTTCAGCGAACCGATTAACTCGACTAATACAGCGTTTCTGCTGCGGAAAGATGGACGTGGCGTAAAAGTAAACATAAAGTTATCTGATTTCGCCAACATGTCAGAATGACGTCACCTAGCTTGCCTCAAAGACAGCACCCCTTACACAGGAAACGAACGTCGTGCCATTTTTGTCCTTTCGAAACAAATGGGTTTCTTCTGTTCTACGTGATTTCTTTTAGAGAGCGCCATTGGCCACCGTTGATGAGATAATATCTGAGTGTATGCTTCTTCGCTCAACACAGTCAATAATGATATTCGCTCTATACCAATAATCACTGTACCAGACCCATCATGGTCAGAGCTTCACTGGCTTCGAGCTTCACAGTAGTGGAGATGCTCTGATTTTATTATTTTTATTCGGCTATGCAATAAATGACATAATAATCAATCCCGCTGACTCCGCAACGGTACTAACTGTTCCAGCGTTCCTCGTAAAAGTTCTGAGCCACGCAAATAAAGCCAGCACTGGTTTAAAGCGACCTACGGCTCGCGTTTTTCGCGCTTAACGGCAAAAACAATCGAAAAACAAAAATTAACGCTCCTTGCTATGCTGAACCCCTCTTGAGCGTATCAACGCATGAGCATATAAATTTATACTATGCGTTATATATATATATATTATATAATGAAGCAATTGTAATGTAAATGTGAAGAAAGGAAAGTGGACGAAAAAGATAACTTCGGTCTCTTCGATAGGGTTCAGTCTATGTCGGCGGAAAGTTATTTTTTCGTCCGCTTTTTTTTCTTCACATATACATACAATTACTTCTAATAACATCCGCTATACCTTCCTTGGCATCATTGTCTGTTAGTTCTCATTAATATTGTGTCTACCAAAGAAAACGAGCCCTTCAATTTACACTTATATATATATATATATATATATATATATATATATATATATATATATATATATATATATCATGAAACAACGCTCAACCCACTCTGAGGACACATGCGCCGCGCTATAGTATACAGGCTTGCAGAGTTTTAGTTCATCGATCACCAAGCTATCATTCACTAAACAAACGCTGTTCACTAAACCAATATAGCATATTCCAAGCCCGCTGGGAAGTGTTTCAAGAAACACATTCTGCTTTCCATTTTCTTCCCAAGTTGGCAAGGATACCACCCGTGGAACAAGTAGCACGTCACTAACCCTCCACCACCCCTCGCCATTGAACAAAGCATATAGGAAACGCGGGTGCAACGAGGCTGTCATCACCGATAGGTACCGTTCTTAGTTTATTAGAAAACAGCACACCATCCGGAATACTATGTGGGTTTCCAGTTGCATATTCAGAAAATTAAGGCATGAAGTGATTCGGCATCCTATCCTCACACATTAGTCGACCTTAATTTAGACGGCAAATTATCGCTCCGGCAATGTTACCGCCAGGAGACCGTAGCAAGAACCGACGACTTGCGCTTTGAGCAAATAGGTTCGATGATTTGTTCGGAATGTGAAAGAAAAATAAAAGGGCGAGAGGGTGGGGGGAGGTCTCTTGAGTGTTCTCTCATGCTCAAAGTTCAGCTGTGTGGTCTCCATGTAGCTCACTGTAAACACGATTACACCCACAAGAGGGCTTATGTGTCTAACTCGCACACGTACACTCTTATTTGTGAGCGGGGAACTTTCGCTAACATTACACCCTTCCAGAGATCATAGTTTTACAGGCGTAATAGCATAATTACATTCTCACACCTTCAGGAAAAAAAACTGAGTGACACTTTTAAGCATAACTACAACCTAACACGCCTGCAATAACTACACTCTAAAGAAAAGGACGACATGATAAGGCCGCCTTTCTGCAGTACAGTAATAATCGACCTCCGGCTTGCTTGCTTTTCCTTTCTTTACAACTACACTGGCCACTTGCCTATCAATAATGCTATGTCACACTGATTGGAAGCACGCCGTTCGATACCGGGAAGTGCCGGGACCGCGGTGATAAAGCATGGAAATGTACGCGAGGTAGACGACGACTGTACACTCTAAGCAAAAAAGGGAGAAGTTTGCACTAGCCGTGTTAAGCTTAAGAGACAGCGAAGCTGGTTCATCTTAGGGGCTTAACGTGGCTTTCTTGGCTGTTGCTAGGTCTTTCCTTGGCGTAGACAAAGTAGAGTCGAACCACAGCCTGTCACAGACCATGCAAGAACGTCCAAAGTCTAACGCCATAACTAACGTGCAAAGCTGTCTGTGGCAAGCCCGGTGGAAGCGCGGGACTCTCGTCGCTCGTACTCGACTCGCGCCACGGTGGGCAAACTCGGTGCTGCGGCTGCGCGGACTGTCTCCGTCGGTGGGCGCGGCTGATAAGCAACGGTGCGTGATAAGCAACGGCACGGAGGGTTTTTGCGGACACCCGATGTTTTACCTCGAGCTTTGAGAGCTTCGATCTTAAAAATCGAGTATTAGAGGAGTATTTCTGCCACGCAAAATAATCATCTACCTCGCGTAATTTCCTTGCGTTATCCCGGCGGTCCAAGCACTTCCCGGTCACGAACGACGTGCG